>RJWJ010023390.1:0-25889 GCA_004363605.1 Indri indri
AGAGGCCATTTCCATTCTGAGTAGACTCTTTTAACTGCTTCTATTTCTAGGTTGGGTAAATGCAGTCTTTCTCTAGCTGTGACTTTGAGGTGAACCCCCAAGCATTGGGAGTTCTCCATCGTGGGGTGACTCCCGGCCACTGAGGTCTCCGCGCAGGCTTCATTCCATTGCCATTGCTGTTTGCAGGCCGGGCTTGTGTGAGGAGTCTATGACTGAATTGGGGGGTTGTGGGGGGGACAGAGAGCAGTGCACACATATGCTCCTCACTGAAAGGGCAGCTGTCCACTGAGTTCACACAGTAACTTGAGTAGGTGTGTTACTTAATATGCCAGGAGAAAATGCCCACCCCGAGAGTCTAACATTGTGGATTTAATAGGCCTCCTGCTGCTGCTCGGCTGCCTTCCAAAGGCCCGCTGAGTTGCTTCCTCTGCAAGCAGGACCTTCTGGCAGAGGCTCTGGGGGGACTGTGGCTGTTGATCTGTGGCAGGAGGTGACAGGTGGCCACTTGCAATCATGGGATGTTAAAACTGATACCAAAATATTTTTTCCAAAAGGTGACTAGAGACTGGGTAAAGGAAGAAAGGCCGTTTGGTTCTGCGCACTGATGTTTCTGTGCCTCTGCAGAGGTGTGCTGGCTCCGAACCAGCTTTCCACACTCAGAGACCTAAATCCTCCAAAGACTTATTCTGGGAAGATCTTGGCATGAGGACACGCTGGCTGTGCCTGAGTTGGGCCTTCCCAAGATTTGTTTAACTGGGACCCCTCACCCTACTAAGTCTCCCTCCCTCCCGCCCAGTGCCAAGGAGGTGACTCCTCAAAGAGCGTAACCACCACTTTTATAGAGGATCTTGCTTTTTTTCCCCTCAAGAATAGCAAGGAACTGCTACAAATGGTCTGAGACATGGCAATTGAAGAGGCAATAGGCCTTTTTATTTTTGACTCAAGGCAGAGCGAACTTCATTTAATGACTAGGAGCTTTTTACAACTCACCAAATGAACTTGCCACCACTGTGGAACAGTGGAAGATAGGAAGTTCCTCAGCCCACCAGAAGTGCTTACTCCATAAACTCTAGGAATCCAAACATGCTCCCAAGGGTGATGGATTGAACGCAATTCATCTCCTCCTAGAGACAGTGGATGGGCCACTTCCAGAAGCGTTGTATGTTGCAGAAAAGTGAGACATGTTTTGATAGTCCAATTAAAACACATATTATATTTTCTATCAATGGCTATGCTTTTGTTCTTCCACAGGTTTCTGTTGTTTAAAACTCCATGGAAGTATCTGCTCCTCAGGCTGCTTTCTCACTGCCATGATCCAGCAGGATATTCCTGGGGGACCGTGCAACTCTCTGTAAGACCAGGAATTCACGGTATAGACTCCGTTTTGCAAACACTTTCTTAAAGACTGAAGCCAGGCTCTACCTCTGTCTTTAGAATGAGCATCTATTAGCACTGCTCTGGCATGGTAGACAAACGTCGCTCTTTTTGGTTGTTCAACCAGCATCTGAACTCCTTACCCCTGTTTGAAGATTTCCCCACTTTAGGATTCCTGGTGGAAGGTCATGTTATCAACTAATATAGAAGCTGAAAATACTGCATACTCACTCTTTCCCAAATTTCCCAAGCATGTGATCCAGGCTCCCCCGATAATACACGTCCATTGCAGACTTAGACTCCAGAAGTCGTGACATAAGAAGCTCAGATTGCAAGGAAGACTGGCAGCGGTGGCAGCCGCAAAGTGATCAAGGCCCTGGCCGGCAGAGGCAACCATGCCAGAAGCAGCCTCCAGTGCTCAGAGCTCACTGCTGCCGAGGTGCCAGCTACAGAGGCCAAGGGTCACAGGCAGCTGTGACATCCTCCAGAGAAGTTCTGCGGCTCGATTCTGGGCATTGTTTCTGGCTGCGGAGTTCAGCTCTCTAAAGCACTTGGCAATTCCATGAGCTACTCAAAGCCTTTTTATAAATCCTTCTCCTAGAATGGCTTTTTGTCTGCTCCTTACAACTAAAAATCTAGACTTAAACCAGTAGAAACAAATTTGGAATAGAGAAAAGTTTGAATTTTTTAAAGAACAGAAGATCGTCTTAAAGTATAAAAGCGTACATTAGTATAGTTCAGACTCTCTGAACTTTTACAAGGAGTGTTATGAATATAAATATATATATATTTATACATTCACACAGATGTATGTATAGGAACATAAGCATGTACATTTGTGTGTGTGTGTGTGTGTGTGTGTGCATGTCCAAATCACACAATTCAATATGTCACATGTGGGACTGGAAGCCAGTGACCTCCAATGACAAACTTCAAATTCCCTTCTGTAGTAGTTGGACCACCCTCCTTCTCCACAGTCCATTGCTTTCTGTTCACTGCCTCTCTTATTTTTATCAAGCCAAACGGCGTTGTCCTCCTTTCCCAACCAATTTCAGCTGAGTTAATCACAGACACAAAATGAACTAAGGTCAACGTGGGCTACTCAGACGACACCAGCCACAGGGCAGCATTCATTTTGAAGCAGAAACATAGAGCATTAAGTAGAATGTGAAGTTGTTAAAAGGGAATTGTGTACCGTATACCCTCAGGGACATGTGCTGTACTTGCTAAGGAAATCTAGGGCTCTGAAAACCTGGCTCACAAAGCACACACTTTTTTGCAACAAGAAATCTAATAATGCAGAGGAAGCTGAGGCACACTTCCCTGGAATCTGCACTTAACTAGTCCTTTCCAAAGCTCTTAGCCAGGGTATGGGAACGTTTTCAAAGCTCTTTCCTCTTTATAGATGATATCATTTAATCTTCGCAATGACTATGGGGTAAACTAAGGCAGGCCCTTCTATCTCCCTTTTAAAGATGAAGAAACCAAGGCCAGGGTCACCAGGGAGTTAGTGGCTGAACCAGGGCTAAAGTCATGAGCTTTGGCTCCTAGGTTCATTGCCTTCCCCCGTCACCCCATTCACCATGCCGTTCCTCAACCTTTCAGGGTTGATTTTCTTACCTCCTTCTTTTGTATGAAGATGCACATGTGTATGTGTGTGTATTTGTATGTACATATGCATTTATATTATATATTTGTATATATTTGCTAAAATTTATAAGTGTACCAAATATATAAAATGTTATATAATGAAGGACTCCCACTCATAGGAAAAAGTTCAAGAAGTTGCCCACGTGTTAGTCTTCAGAAAAGAGTAAGTAACTGGCCTTAGGATGGGCCCACCTTGAGCCTGGGCCCATTGTCGACATCTCCTGCTTTCCTCCAAAATGACTGTCTTTGCTCCTCTTCCCCAGGGTGACTCCCATCCATTCTCCACTGTTCAGCTGAAACATCTCTTCTCCTGGGAATCCTTCTCTGATCTCCCTGTCTAGGCAAAGTCTTTTTATCACATGTGCTTTTAGTAGTATACTCCGTTGTCATTCACCATGTGTGAGTCAGTGTAACTACTTGTTTAACACCTGTTTTTGGATTCCGCTACATCCCCAGAACCCAGCTCAGTACCAGGCACGGAGTGGGTTCTCTATAAATCTTTGCTGAATAATGACATAAGAGCACAGGAGGAGGCTTTAATCAACAGCAGGTGGGTCTCCTCATTCCATACAGCGTAGTAGGCAAGATGGGTTCTGCAGTCAGGGTACCTGGGTTTGAATCCTGGCTCTGAGACCCCCCAGCTGGGTGACTGAGCAAGTTGCTTGGACTCTCTGTCATTCAGTGGCTTCACCAATAAAACGGTGATAATACAGTTACCTACCTCACAGTGGAACTGTTTGAGAGCTAAATGAGCTTATATATGTAAAAGCACTCAGGACATTGCCCGTTGTATAATACATATTTGCTAAATATTGACAGAGATTTTTGTATGACTAGAGGAAAGAATGGGTGTGGATAAAGGCAGGTTTATAGGTTCAATGGTAGGAAACTGAAGACAATCCAATATGAAGACTTCTCTTTTCTGGGCAATGAGAAGATGAGATTGAGAGAAAGTTTGGGTGTCAGAGATCAAAGGAGAGTGGTACAAATGAGGCTGCTGCCCAGAAGTCCTGCCTGTGTCGGTCCTGTGAAGGAGACTGACTCTCGCCACCTTCCCAGGGCTTCCGTCTAGGCTTGCAAAGCCTGCTTGCCTCAATACAGGGTGAGCAATAGGGAGTCAGAAGGTCAAAAGTCTGATGTATCAAGGACCTCGGAGCACTAAACTATTCTGCAATACCAAGGCCTGAGAGTTTAATGAGAATTTGGAATGCACCAGACACACAATTAGGAAACAGCTTTTGTGTTCTGGAAGAATCTGGCCCCTTTGCAGTAGTTCTTACTTTCTTGAAGTTCTGAGATTTTATTGTATCCTTGGGGTGATCAACTCTGTTTCCTTAAAGTGTGCAACTGCAGACATCTGTCCACTGGGACCGTTGAACTAACCTGTCACTGGGTGATGGATGTTTTCCTATTGCTCTGCTGAAGAGCATTAAGTTAAGCCTTCACTTCAGCTCCACAGATAGTTGAGACAACAGATGGCCTTTTTTTTGCAAGTCTGGGGAATTGCTGCAATAGGAGGTTCAGAAGAGTGGCTTCCATTTGTCGATGGCTTAAAATAGACTAGGCAAATAAAGAACTATTATTGTTATGTATTCCATTAGTGGCTGATGAGGGTGGTGTTGGAGGAAAGGAGGGAAAACTTGGTCCTGTTGCCTTCCTGACCTTGCAGGATGCAGTAAATTTAGGCTGCAGGGTAGACGAGGTGAGCCAGAGTAGTTTTGAAGCAGTCAAGTTCTATCTATAATATAATGCTTGTACATTAAATATCTTTCTGGGAACAAAAATGTCATCTTCATCAAACATACATAACTGGAAGGCAGACAATGCAAATCCATTCTCAAAAATTACTGGTATGTTTCACTGAATACTTTTAAAATACTTATAACCAAATCCTGGAACATCTACCTTTATTTTTTTAATGACAGGCATATGGGCAAACTTGATATTTATCATGTTTTCTGGGATTTCCATGATCAGGTGAGGCCTTCAAACTGTCTTGGAGCAAAAAAAATGTTAGGATCCCTTCATCAATATATGTGTACTTTGCTTCAGACCATTTATGGGACTTAAACATTCACCACAATGAAAAGTATTCTGGTTCACATAAGACTAGAATGTTGTTGAACTCATGGGATAATATTGGCAGTGTGCTGACTAAATGAAAGTAGTCATTGTTCAGAGCTATAAACCCCACTAAAAGAATCAAAAGCTTGGTCAGAAGCTTGCTATTTATACTGCATGGTAGAAACCTTGCTGCCATCTTGACACAGCAATTTAAAGACTTCTCAGACGGCAAGTTGCAGATGGCCCCAAGCAAAATGTACCCATTGATTAAATGAAATTTGGCATTTGTAATGTCTCAGAAAAGACAGTGAAGCTACATTATTGCACATATTAGAAATTAAAGCAACAGTTTTGCATACATGCTCTTGACCACATGCAGGTAGAGAAGCTGTTGCCAATTCTGAAAGTAAGAACTGCAGACTCTGTAATAGCTGCAGCTCACTCAAGCACACCAGCCCTACTTTGGTGGCAGAAGATTATTCTACAATATGCTCTGAGATCAAGGATGCAAAGTATAAAGGCTTTGAGCAGATGCTTTGAATCTTGAAGGTATATGTCATTTATACTTCTTTAAAAGAAATCTCAAAAACTATGGTAGCATTTCAAATCTCTGGAATTTGGGAATCTTCTTTCTTTATTTTTTCATTTGAAAGTAAAATCGAGAATTGGGTCTTAAAAAGACAGTCAAGTACAAGATGGTAAGCAGTGTATCCAGTAGAACTTTAATTCACTTAACATGCATGCAAGGTGAGCGTGTTGACCTGTGGATGACCATAGGGGGTGCCAACTCTATGTATGATGTCTTAGTCGTAGGCAAAGTAACATTTCACCACCAACTTGGCCTTCAGGATACAGCAGCACCACAGCAGTGATGCTGGAAGGATGTAGTGAATGTGCTCTTTGACACTGTGCCCGAGTGTGGCAGCCGGCCTGGTGAGCACCTGGGATACACAAAACTTCATGGAGGCAGAGTCCAAAAAATGATACCCATAAAAACAGCCTGGATGTAGGGAATTGCAATATACCCTCCCACCTAATCTCCAAAAAAATTGAGGTTCACAAGGTGAAACCATGGTCATTCCATTTAGATTTAGTCATCATACTCATTCTCCTGAAATCTAGAAATGTACCTTTTGCTCTCATGAGGTAGATCAAAAGATCTGAATATTTGATTAAACAAAACTAATCAGTTAGGATTTTTTGGTTGCAATCAGCAGAAAGAGATTCTGGTTAACCTAAGCAGAGGAAGGAATTTCATGGAAAGAGATGGGGAAGCTCAATGAATTAAAGAAAAATTTAAACCAGGACTCAGGAAAAAACCTGAACCAGGAAAGCTTCAGGGACCTAAGTAGTAGGAATGAATGGTACATATGGTCAGGTGCACATTCCACTTTCAGTAGGATAGATTTTTTTTTTGCCCAACACTTTAATATTTACTTGTAAAACTGAAAAGGGAGACGTTCCCTGAATATTGTAGATCAAATTATGGAAGTGTTTTTTTGTTGTTGTTGATTGTTTTTTGTTTGCCAGAAGTTATGGATGCAATCCTTAGGGCTAATATTTCATTAATGAGCCAATCAGCCCCATACTTGGTGCGAACTGAAGGGTGGGAGAGAACATTGTTCTCAATGAACATTTGAATAGACCAAACATGAAAACAAGGTCTTGGCCTCAATCTCTGTTAAATCTTGAAGTCAAGGCCAAAGCCTTTAAAAGAAAATCTGCAATCACAGTTATTTATTTGCAGCTTGGATCTCTTTTCTGGGATGTCTTCCTGCCTAGTTCACAGACTTCTTCCATGTAGTTAAAGCCACTGTTAGCACCCATTAGCTCTACTTGATTCTTGGAAGTCCAGACTTATTGGAGTCTTTGAGAGAGCTTAATAAATAACAACAGTCTTACTTGCTAAGTTTTGAAACAATTGAGAAATAAGACAAAGTAGCAAATGCAGGCAACTGACCTAGGAGATTGTGGCTTGAATCTGTGGGGGTGAGCTCTTCTTAAGATGGAACACCACAATCATAGACCTACTCACCAGTCATCTAATCAGAACAGATCAGGTCAGAGATCATCTAGTCATCTTAGGCTTCTCCATTATTTGGAGGAGGCAGATTGTTCCTGTACAAAATTATATCAAGAAGGAACAGAGGAGAGTGCCTGTGGCCTAAAGGCAGCTTTTCCCAGAGGAAGGTAGGAGGGAAGGAAGCCGTTTCTATTTCCAAACCCATCCATCACGTAAGCCACGGCATGTCTCCTGAGGAGGAGTTACTGGGAAAGCGGGAATGACCTACTGATGGGTATCCCCAAGTAGAGATGAAATGTTGTCCCCTCCAACGAGACCCTAAAGCACAATGTCTCCCTAGACAGGTAACACTCTCCTGCCTGCCTAAGGCCGACTTCAGAGTTCTAATTTTCTTCTTGAGGACTCACCTCTCCTGATGATAAACATAACGAATGTTTATCTTTTTCAACCATGACTGTGTCTACCTATAATGGCGTGACCTTAATGTACAACTTTTGTCCTATAGACATATAACCTTGAATAAGGATGGTGTTTCACTTTGTTTTGTTGTTTTTATTGTTTTTCCTGTTGCATGAGTGTCCAATAGATATTATTTCCTGCTTCACCAGTTTTTCTACCCATTTTTAATCTGCCTACCTGATCCAACTCTCACACAATTAACATGTATTATCTGCCTATAAAGTGCTCCTTAATACTTTTTAATATTTTAATTTATTGCTTTTTAAAAACAGCTTTATTGAGGTATAAATGTATGCAATAAACTGTACAATTTGATCAGTTTTGACGAATGTGTACACCTATGAAACCGTCAGCACTGTCATGACAGTGAACATCAATTGAAGAATACAAGATCAGTATATTCCACCTGCCTCTTTGTGATTCCTCCCCCTTATCCCTTCCTGCCTACCCCTCCCCAGGCAATCACTGATCCACTTTCTGTTACTATAGATGTAGTCACATAATACTCTTTTCTGTTTAGCTTCTTTCACTCTGCATAATTATTTGGAGATTCACCTATGTTTTTGTGTATGTCTACTTAGCTACTTGTCTGCAAATAAAAACAATCTTGCTGCTTCTTTTCCAAGCTAGATGCAGTTTTTCCTTGCCTTATTGCTCTGAATAAATCTCCAGTACAATTTTGAATAGGAGTGTGAGAATGCACAACTTTTTCTTCTTGAACTTAGGGGGAAATCATTCAGTCTTTCATTAAGTATTTTTTGACTCTAGGTTTTTCTTTGATGCCCTTTATCAGATCAAATGAAAGTTCTCTTCTAATTCTACTTTTCTGTGAGTTTGTATCAGGAATGGATTTTAGATTTTGTCAAAGTTCTTTCTGCATCTGTTTTAATCTATTTTCAACTGCTATAACAGGTAGTTTATTTTTTGAAAAAAAAAAAAGAAATGTATTTCTTACAGTTCTGGAGGCTAAGTCCAAGGTTGAGGGGCTACATCTGGTGAGGGCCTTCTTACTGCATCATAACAGAGAGGAAGGCATCACATGGCAAGAGAGAGGAAGCATGCCAACTTAAGTCTCTCCTTCTCTTATAAAGCCTCCAATCCCATCACGGGGCCCCACCTTCATGACCTCATCTAATTCTAATTACTTCCCAAAGGCTCCACCTCTAAATGCCATTGACACATGAATTTGAGGATTAAGTTTTCAACACACGAACTGCCTGGGCACGCTTTGAACCATAACATCATCTCTTCAGATGACGATATAGATTTCCTTTTTAGAAAGAATTATGTGGTAAAGATAATTCTTCTGCAGAATATGGTGAATTACATTGATTGATTCTGAATATTAAGCCAAACTTGCATTCCTGGAATAAATATCACTTGGCCAGGATGTATTATTCTTTTCATATATTCTTAGATTCAACTTTTCTAAAGTATTGTTTACATTTTTGTGTTTATGTTTATGAGGAATATTGGTCTGTTATTTTCTTATCTTGTAATGTCTTTGGTATTGGTGTCAGGATAATAGTGACCTTACAGAATAAGATGGGCAGTATTTCTTTATTTTCAATTTTCTGGAAGACTTTGTGTAGAATTAGTATTATTTGTTCCCTAAATATTTGGTACAATCCATGGTGATGCCATCTAAGCCTGAAATTTTTTATAGGAAGGTTTTTAATTATAAATTAAAAATTTTAATAGGTATAAAGCTAATCAAACTATCTAGTTCTTCTTTTGTGAGCTTTGATTATGTCTTTCAAGGAATTTATTAATTTATCTACATTGTTGATTTTGTTGATATAGAGTTATTGAAAATATTTCTGTATTACCCAGCTCTGTAGTATATTTCATTTCTCCCTTCCCAGCCTTTATGCTATTGTTTTCATCCATTTTACTTATACGTATATCATAAACCCCACAGTAGATTGATATAATTTTGGTTTAAATAGTAAGATATCTTTTAAAGAAATTTAAATAGTTAAAGGATACAAAATTACAGTTAGATTAGAGAAATAAGTTCTAGTGTTCTATTCTGCTGTAAGATGACTATAGTTAACAATAATATATTATATAGTTTCAAATAGCTAGAAAGAGGATATCAAATGTTCCCAACATAAAGAAATAATAAATGTTTGAGATAATGGTTATGCTAATTACCCTGATCTGACCACCATATATTATGTGTATCTAAATATCACTATGCACCACATAAATATGTATAATTATTGTATATCAATTAAAAATCTAAAATAAATAATTAGTGAGAAAATAAATCTCATATATAGCTTTCCACAGCTCCTACTTATTGTTCTCCTTGTTCTTTTGAATAGATCCATATTTTCAAGTGGCAACATTTTCCTTCTGCTTAAAGGATTTCTTTTAATATTTCTTGCAGTGAGGTGCCATTGGTGATCAATTATTTCAGCTTTTTTTATAATTGAAAAAGTATTTCACTGAATATGGATTTCTAAGTTGATAATTATCTTTCCTTTTAAAGATGTTGCTCCACTGTCTTCTTGCTTGCATAGTGTCAGATGAGAAATTTGCTGTCTTCCTTATCTTTGTTCTTCTATATGTAAGATGTGTTTTCTTTCCTCTAGCTGCTTTTAAAATTTTCTATTTATCACTAATTTTGAGAAATTTGATTGTCATATGCCTTGGTGTGGTTTTCTTTATGTTTCCTGTTCTTGGACTTCGTCGGGATTGTTGGATCTGTGGGTTTATGGATTTCATCAAATTTGGAAATTTCTAGCCATTATTTTCTAGCCATTAAATATATTTTATTCCCCCACCCTACTCTCTTGGGAATTCTTATTACATACACTTTAGCCTGCTAAAATTTGCCTCACAACTACCGAAGCTCTTACAATTTTTAAAAAATATTTTATATTTCTCCTTGTATTTCATTTTAAGTAGCTTCTACTGCTGTTTTCAAGTTCACTAATCTTTTTTTCTGTAATGTCTTATCTGTTATTAATATCATCAGCCTATTTTTCACCTTAGACACGGTAGTTTCTAGCCCTTGCTGTTTGATTTTATGTATTTATTTATGAGACAGGGTCTCGCTCTGTCACCCTGGCTAGAGTGCAGTGGCATCATCATAGCTCACTGTAACCTCAAACTCCTGTGCTCAAACAATCCTCCTGCCTCAGCCTCCCAAGTAGCTAGGACTACAGGTATGCACCACTGCACCTGGCTAATTTTTCTGTTTTTTATAGAGATGGGGTCTTGCTGTCTTGCTCAGGCTGTCCTCAAATTCCTGGCCTCAAGCAATCTTCTCACCTCAGCTTCCCAAAGTGCTAGGATTACAGGCATGCTCCACTATGCTCAGCCTTATTTTTTATATATCCTATATTTGTACTTTATTTTTTCAGCTTTTGGAATACTGTTAAGACTCTTAATTTCTGTGTGTAATAATCCTAACATCTGTGTCAATTCTGGGTAGGTTTCAATAATTGATTTTTCTCTTCATTGTGGGTCATATTTTTCTGCTTCTTAGAATGTCTGGCACTATTTTATTGGATGCCAGGCATTATGAATTTTACCTTGTTTGGTCCTGGATATTTTTGTATACCTATAAATATTCTTGAGCTTTGTTTGAGGGTGCAGTTAAGTTCCATGGAAACATTTTGATCCTTCTGGGTTTTGTAGTTTAAGATTTGTTAGGCTGGACCAGAGCAGAATTAAGTCTTAGTAATTTACTCCTTAATACTGAGACAAGAAAGACCCTTCTAACTGCTCTACCCAGTGCTTCATGAATTATGAGGTTTTCCAGTCTAGCTGCTGGGAACAGACCCTATTCCCAGCCCTTTGTGAATGCTGAGTACTTTTAATCTAATGTTTCTCCAGCTTTGGGCAGTTTTCTCACATACATGTGCTGATCTGTACTCTGCTGAATACTCTAAGGGGTATTGAATACTGGTACTGAATACTCTGCAGACCTCCAGAATTCTTCTTTCTTCTTTCCCAAGGAGTCTTTCCTACAAACTCTAGCTGCCTTGGCAGTTGTTTGTGGCAGAAAGATAAATCCAATCCCTATTATTCCATCTTGGCCACAAATGCAAGTCGATTATTTATTTTTAAATAAAATACACAAAAAATTGCAAGACATGTAAAAACTTTCATATCTCCTTACCCAGATTTTCCAATTAATATTTTACTTCATTTGCTCCCCCTTCTCTCTCTTTCTGGCTCTCTCTCTCTCCCATTATCATTGTATTATTATTTTATAAACCATTTAAGCAATAACTGCAGACCTAATGATTCATCACTCCCAATTCCTCAGTGTATGTTTCTCCAGGAAGACACTCTCCTAAATAACCACAGTACAAACTTCCAGATTAAGAAATTGGCATCAACACAATGCTACTATCTGGTTAACAGAACACTCTCAAGTTTTTTTCAACAGTCCCAACTATCTCTTTATTTTCTGTTCCAATAGCCAACCCAGGATCATGCATGGTATTTGATTGTCATGGATTTTTAATATTCTTCATTCTAGAAGAGTTAGTTCTTCAGTCTTTCTGTCTTCATTCTGTGGATACTGCTCTACCTGAATTTGTCTGATGATTCTCCATGTCTAGAATCAGGCCATGATTTCTTTGCAGGAATGTTCTGATGTACTTTCCTTGGGATAACACATCGAGAGACACATGAGTCCAATATGTCCCACCACCAGTGAGGTTGTTGTTCACTGGTGGTTCAAATTGATATATACTAAGTTTCTTCACCATAATGTCATAGTTTTCCCTCTACTAATTGATAAGAATTTTGTAGGGAAGCAGATGACACTCATTCTGTTTCAAAGGCACTCTATCTATGATTCCAATCACATAAAATTATGTAAGTCTGGGCATGAAGAAAATATAAAGGAACAATAAACAGAGCCATTTTTATGTGATCATTAAAAGAAATCATGAAGCAAAAAAAAAAAAAAAAGAATTTTGTAGGGAGATATTTTGATACTATACTAATATTCAGTATCCATTAATGGTCACGCTGAAACCCGTGGAACCTGGTCTTAACCCATGATCCATTTTGTTTTCCAAAGGCATCATCTATCCTGGTAGAACATTGGCTATTCCAGCCATAACAGTCCTAATCTCTGTTGAGGACCCATATCAAAAGAAAAACTATATTTTGGAGAATCAGCTCTGTCCATCATTCCAACCATCCATCCATATGTCATCACTCAACAAATATTGTTGGTATATCTACCATGTGCCAGGCACTAGAGATACAAAAAGCACAAGGTAGAGTGCTTGTACCTAATAAGCTCCTGGCATGCCAGCAAATAATTATAATTCAATGTGATTACAATATTACAATGCATTTTAAAATATATGGAGTATCGAAGGAACAAAAAATTTATTAGCACATAGGGAAGGTTTCCTAGATACAGTGTTGGAGCTGGATTCTTTCTGGTGAGTTCTTTCTGTGAGTGAAGCAGGGGTAAGGATGGTTGAGATGAGAGGGAGAGGGCAGCAAGGAGGGAAAGAAAGGGGGACTGGTGGTGGGGTGGGAGAAACAGACTGGAAAAATGTAGGTGGTCCAGGCTGGTATGGGCCAAATTGTTTTGATGAGGCTAAGGAATCTGATTTTATTCACTAGGGGTTTCCACTAAAAGTACAGTTTCCTAGGCCCCATCCCAAAGTTATTGAATTAGAATCCCTAAGGAGGATCTTGAAATCTGTATTTTAACGAGCAACTCAAGTTTGGGAATCACTTTGGCTATAAGCCAAAGGATGCTACTGAATGCTTTAAAGCAGGAAAGGATGCAAGTAGACACAAGCATCTGTGGCCTCAGTCAGAGCATTCTACCGGTTATTGGAAGCACGCAGATTGCCAAATCTTATTTTTCTCCAGTGCTTAACTGATTTTAGCTGAATTTTAGGAATTTGTGGAGAAGATTTGATCCAAGCTGCCAGCATTGTGTCTCATGCTTCTGAATTGGTCAGGCCGAAGGGGTGATCTGGACCACAAAGATGCTCCAAAGTGGATTGTTAGAAGACACTGGCCAACAAGATTTGCCAAGTGTCTTGCCGTTGAACATGTTTATTACTCCATGTTCAATTAACAGGGGTTGTGGTGAATATGGCTGATTGGCACTCAACATCTATTCTATCCTCCTTCTAGTGCAGTGGCTTTCAAACTTTTTTTTAAAACTCCACCCGCAGTGAGAAAACATCTTACGTTGCAATCAAATAATACATGTATGTGTATATTGCAAAACAGTACTTACCCTTACTGAGCTGATGCCCTCTGATGCTTTCTATTCTGCTCTATTCTGTTTCTTGCAATGCTCCCGTGATACACTAATGATGGGGTCTGACCCCAAATGTGAAAACCATGGCTATAATGTGCTTTCCTGTATAACAGAGACTTAAGAATACATTCTCCACCCACTTTGGCTAAAGTTCCAGATGTTTTCAGGCTCTGCAAATCAAATAATGCTCTTATTGCTCTTGCTATTTCTTCTGGAAAGCATGTTGTGGAAGTGTTTGGTCTTTCTTGGAAATGTCAGCAGAGGTTTAGTCATATTAGCATAGATACCTTTCATGGGTACCAAGAAGAAATGCAAGGGACATCCATTTTTGCTCGTGCAATTTGTATCAGGCACAGAATGGTTCTGGAGTCTGTAGCATTAGCAGCCTCATGATCATGGTACCTTCTTAATCAGGAGAGTTTCTGATTGCTGTGGCTTCACGATCAAGGCCACGAGAATTTGGCACTGGAGTCTGAGGAGTCCCAATCCTAGAGTAGTAGGATCTCCCTTGGTGCACAGTACTGTATATGGCTGGGGAGGGTGAAGGAAGGTTACCAAAAGTTCACCCTAAAGACTGAACCAAGGACTCTATATGTTGCTTGATATCCCATAAATATGTAAAATATTATGTATCAATTTTTTAAAACCTGTAATAATTCTATCCCTGCCTAAGTTATTAATAGCTAGAGAGTATTCTATTTTCTGCAGTGAAAACCTAGACATAGAGAAATCAGTCCTGCTGAAGTACCAATGAAGCACTAAGTCGAGGGGGCTCAGGACTTGCCTAAGCCTTCACTCATTTAACCCCATCTGGGTCCAGCCACAAAAAAATGAATGAAATAATCATCTAGTCTAATCTTCATTTAAGAAATAAGAAAACAGAGTCTCGCACATTGCAAAACGATGCTCCCTCAAGTTATGTCGTGCTATGGGTATATTTAGAATGCATGTTTAGAATTTTTTTCAGATTTGAGATCATTTTATGTTCTGCATTAAACTGGTAAATTGAAAAAACAAAATAATGAATGAAGGATAAATATATCTAACAGCCCAGGTCAATCTTAGAAATATAAGGTTAAACAAAAACAGCAAAACCCTGGTTCTGTTTATATAAAGTTTTTTTTTTTTAATGGGCAAATTACACCATATTGCTTAGAGATCCATACCGGGGAGAGAGCTAAAAGGAAAAGGAGCGTTTGCCATAAAAGTCAGGATAATGGGCATGTGATCGGTGAGGGTCATGGGAGACTTCAGAGATGCTGACTGTGTTTTATTCTTGACCTAAATGGTGATCTCGCAGGTGTTTGATTTACGTACTCTTTTGTATGTCCATTATATTTTACATTTTCTCTTTCACACACACAAAAGATGAAAAACTACAACAAAAAAAATTTTTAACTGGGATTCACACAACTTTGGAATTAAAAAATAATTTCTGATCATCCAGTTCATCTATTCATCTGATGCTTGAATCTCCCTACACCTTTCCTTGGATGATTATCTGTTTGACCCCTTCTGAGGAGTTGGAGTTGTGTGTAGGTGTCACTCATGAGAGCAGTAACACAACCAGGCAAACAGCAGGTGAGCCTCCTAGCTGTATTGCCATGTAACCGATTGTCTACACTCTTCCTGCAACCCCCAACGGCCAGATCACTGCAGACCATATTTAAAGAACTCAGAAGGATCAGAAAATTTAATATTAAACCTTAGCACCCTCAGGACATAACTTCTTGCCCCCTGACCCTTGGGTAATACAACTTCTTTTATTCAGCAGGAAAATATAGATTTGTTATTTGTTTTTATTGCTTGCAAGAGACAAGTAAGACAGCAATGATCAATAAATATCATGGCAATATCATCAGTTACCTTAGGTGTGAATCACTTTCTTTTTCAAATGGGTTTGAAATGGGTATTGGGAGAGTAGAAATGAGAGGGGTGGTGAAAAAAGACCTCACTTTCCATGTAGCCTCATTTCGTGATATTCTAGGACTCTTCAGGATAACTTGAATTTAGTAGGTAAGAGACAAGTGGTCTGGATCTGAATGTTCACCCAACAGAGGAAAACATCCACAATGCAGGTTTCCACTTCTTCAGTTTTCAAAGGGAGATAAAGTTTATTTTTTCTGGGACTAATGTTGCCAAGATTAAACGTCAATGCTTGGAATCTTTTCCAGCAAAAGGTGCTGTGTAGGCTTCAAATAATATACTCATTTTGCGGGTTCAATTTTTTATTTTTAAAGAAACATAACACTTCAGGACAACTTTTCCAAAAATTCTTCACTTTTTCCTGGTGCTGGGTAATATTTGAAATATTTTTCAACTGATTAGAGATTCACAAATAAATGGCATGATACAGAAGGACAATGTATCTTTTGTTTGTCCACTAAATATTTGTTGAATGATTCACAATGAACAAATGAATAAATGTATAAAAGAATAAATAACCTTGTGGGATTAGGTGGGTCTTTGTGATATATACAAAAGTTACAAAACTAAATAAGTAGAGCTGCCTCTCCATGCAGGCAAAAGTAAGTTGAAAAGTGAAGCAATTATCTGGATAATTCAGACAAAAAACTAACTATGGAGGGAGGGAGGCCCTTTTTTTCTGGCCCAAATTCATTTGAGCTATCCAATAACATGACCCACTACAGTGGAATTTGGCATTAAACAGGCTTGTCTTGGCTCCCATCCAGTGGGGTTTAGTTACTGAATTCCTTAAAGGACATTGTTCAAACATGGTCTCCCATGTAACTCAGTTCTAAGGCATGAGCTGCAGGAACCTTGACATCACCACGCGACTCCGGGGCATTATTCCTTTGGATCAAATTATCCAGAAAATCACTATCATTCCAGTTTACCTTTCTGGGTTAGACAAAAGCAAAGTGCATAATCCAAGATTTGCTACACAACAATTACATTTGAATACCTGAAAGCTTTGCCTGCAAAATGTGTTAATAAATAGGATCCTGATTCCTGAATTCTGCACAAAGAATCAAATGAGTAAAAGGTGACAGTTACCTGCTAATTCTTCACTCACCACCTCTGCCTTCTACATTCTCGGTTCCTCTGAATGCAGATTTGGTTACTGAAATAGTTGTGTCGATTTGATGAACAATAAAAACCACAATCAAGTTGCCTACCACTCCAACTGTCTTTTATGATTCTAATCTGCTCTCTGAACACTTGTTTACCAATTTGAGAAAATACAAGGATGCCTTGCAGAGAGTAAGCATGTTGTAGAAATAGCAATCGTGGCCTCTTGCTTCCTTTCCTAGGACTGCCACAGTTTGGCTGGCCATGCCTGAGCAAGGTTTTTTTTGTAAAATGACTGGGGACTGGGCATTCTGCCCATGCACACACCTGGCAAATCGAAGCCTCCCATCCTTGGGAACTCGGGTGCATGCTGAGTTCCTGTTTTCTTTGACTGCAAAACAGACAAGCACCAGCTGGTTAGTGCTGACATGGTTCACACTACTGACGGGAACACTGCTTAAGTGCTCTGCGTTTGCTCATTATTTATCAATGGGGAGATATTTCTCCGGAGAAAAGCAAATCCTTTGTCTTCTAGCAGAAAGTCCATTCTTCCGATGGGAGATGACCTAGGAAGGAAAAGTTGATAATTCATTTCCCATGTGTGAGTCCCAAGTGTAATTCCCCATGTGTTAAGTTTTTATTTTACAGACTTGAGTTCTAATATGAGAAATGAATTGTGGCCCTAGAAATAACCAAATACTTAACTTTTTTTCTTTAGCAATATAATTTTTAATAGCGAAGTATGTCATTTCTCATCTGTTTGTTTTTATCACCAATTCGAAGCATGTATTATTAAGTATTATTAATTATTTGAATATAACTTCACAATGAAAATAACTTATGACATCATCAGCCTCAAGACATCCAATTACGCAATGCTGTGTTCAGTGTGTCAGCGCAGAGGGAATACTTTCCTATGTGGACGTGTAGTCCTCAGATAAGCCTGGAACTCTGGGAGGTTAAAAAAAGGGAAGAATCAGATGCTCCACTGATGAAAGGGTAGAGAAAGATCTCCTGATGCCCGTCTCACCATCCTCTATTCACTATCTCACCGATTTTCCAACATTATGTGGGACAACATAGAAAAAAAAATTTTTTCAGTCCAATCCCTACTTAGCAGAAAAAAAAATTTTTTAATGAAAATTTCTACACCTTCATCTGAAATTTAAAACTCCCAAGCTTTTGTTGTCTTCCTCCTCCTCCTCCTCTTCCTCTTTGTCTTCTATTTTCTTGTTCTTTTCAGTGTTGTTGGATCGAATACCAGGTTCTCTTTTCTCTTTGACTTATTCATGTCACTCTGTTTAACACTGTGTTCATATTCATCCAAGTAAGCTTACTTTTGCATAAGTTTCCCAACCATGAAACTATTAGAGCATAATAGAAATGTAACTGATACTTAGCTATCATCCTGGAAATAGATCTCATTACAATTATACGTAAGAGATCTTTAAAAATAGCTGTAAAATGGGAGGCATATTTATACTGTTCTAAAGATGAATAGACTTATTTATAGGTGAAGAGACATTCCATAAGATAAGCTAAAATTAATCATACTGCTGAAGTTTTCAAAGAGGTTAGAGTCCAAATTAAATATAGAAGGGCAAACCGGTTTCTTCCTCTTATGTATTTTAATGAAGACTCGAGAGGCTGGAGAAATATTTATATTCTTTTATTCATGTTTTCAGGATTGCCTCATGTCTTGGGCTTTTTCCCAAATCTCCCATTTAAGTGAGGGGACTTCAAAGTGAATATGGGTATTCTCAACTCTTCATATCTTTTTCTCAAAAAAGGAAGAATTAATGGGACTGGAAATTTAAAACCAACAGATGTACTGAAAGTGTGATTACTGCTGTAAGGAAGAGTTGGGGCAGTTCCACCCCTTTGGTTGAAGGCTTTGGTTGAGGGCCGATTGTATCACAGAGGAGCCTGAGCAACATTAAGACCATCTCTAGGAAGCGACTGCTGATTTCCCTTAGAGCGCAGCCGATAAGAAACTGTTTCTCTCTAAACATAGCCATCTGACTGCTTACGGCTGACAAGAACCCCTGCTAAGAATTTTGGGTAATCCAGTTAAGGATAAATATTGGAATGTGCTGTGTGGAGAGGGAGGAAATCTGCTTCCAAGTGACTTGTTGCCATACTCCGATGGAATTTGAGGGGAGAGAGAGACTGACTTTCTAGAGTTCTCCACCAACAGCAGACATGGAGAAGTGAGCTGAACTCCAGAATCCAGGGCTGGAAAGATTCCCTGCAGTCCCAGTTGTGCTTAAGTGATATCTCTTCCATTCTGCCCCCAGATCTTTTTTTTTTTTCTCTCCACAGAGCTACATAGTTGAATCATGACACCCTGAGTGAAAACAGCATCTTCAGACAGTGGCTAAGATAAGAAAAAAGAGGCAAAGCCGTGTCCCGAGTACAATGGTGTATATGTTGATATCACTAAGTTATGAACTATTTCCTTTCAATCCAGTTTCAAAAGATGACTTTCTCCATATGCAATTAATTCCACATATAACTACAAGGAACTGCATATTTTAGAACAGTTGTGTCATCAGTATGAATGTTTAAACAATCTCTGTGGTCTCTTTCCCACAAACCGATTTAACATGTATATAAAGAGGCTTTTGGAATGAGCACTTTACATTTGCTTCTCAAACTTCAGCGTCTGTTTTCAGTAAATATTGAAGATGAAACTTCCCTCATTCATGCCTGGAGCACTGGCCAGTTGCAACTGAGGAATGCAGTTCTTGGGCTTCTCATGAATAAAATTCTCCAGTTGTGAACCTAGCTTTTTTTCTGGCCATGTCAACAGGAAAGCAACAGAGAGGATGGGGAATAAAGCATTCATGGTCAATCTGTTGAGCTGGCCACAGATTATTCTAATTAATATCCAAACAGTGGGGGGCGGGCGCGGTGGCTCACGCCTGTAATCCTAGCACTCTGGGAGGCCGAGGCGGGTGGATCGTTTAAGGTCAGGAGTTCGAGACCAGCCTGAGCAAGAGCAAGACCCCGTGTCTACTAAAAATAGAAAGAAATTATCTGGACAACTAAAAATATATAGACAGAGGAAAAATTAGCCAGGTATGGTGGCGCATGCCTGTAGTCCCAGCTACTCGGGAGGCTGAGGCAGGAGTATCGCTTGAGCCCAGGAGTTTGAGGTTGCTGTGAGCTAGGCTGACGTCACGGCACTCTAGCCAGGGCAACAGAGCCAGACTCTGTCTCAAAAAAAAAAAACAACAACAGTGGGAATCACGTAGACGTGGGTTCAAATCCTGTCTCCATTATTTATAGGTGGGGTGCCTGTGTATCCCAGTTTGCCTGGAGTGGTTTCAGTTCACTCTCGCTGCTCTGGTGTGATTATTAATAGCAACCTCTTCCTCTTTCAAAAGTGTCCTAGTTTGAGCTATAATGTATATGCTCACCCTACAAATGAGCATATAAACAAATGACCCAGCCGAGGTCTCTGTGCCCTTGCTCTTTATGGGTGCAGCAGTATGTGTTAGGGTTCTAATCCTGGAGAGCCATTTTATGTGATAAAATCATCAACACTAATTATAAAAATAACTAAACACAACTATATATGTGGCAGAATAATATACTGAACTATTGAGGTGTGGTTTTTCTCCCCAGACCATGTTTTTTTCCCCTTCTTTTCCCTTTTCAAGCAGGAACCAGTCCCTTCCATACTTCCTTGCCTCTGGGATTTGTACAGGATGGAAGGCAGAAGCCCCTGATGTTGTCTGTGACTCTTCCTGTCTTTCATAAAAGCCTAAGTCCATTGACAAGATAATGTTAAGCATCCCAGAGTCCAAGGATGAAGGGCGAAGGCAGCGGAGGGCAAAGAGTAGGAGAGAGAACCTCTTCTGCCTAATGGGGCACAGGGGAAGACTGCAGACCCCCCTAAGAAAGTGAGCAGAGGCGATGGTGACTAAACCCAGAGGCAGGATCGACTGGGCAATCTGCAAGGCCCACTGCAAACTGAAACTGTGAAACTCCTTGTTCAAATTTCAGCACAGCAACAGCAAAGCAGTAAAACAAGCTCAGGGTCCTTCTGGGCATGCGGCCCTGTGAGACTATAAAGGTTGACTGTCCATGCAGCCAGCCCTACCCAGAGGAGATAGCTTCTTGCTGTGCCTAGAGGGAGGCACTCTCTGCAAAGTCCCTTAACCCCAATGGCACCACCAAAATTCATGGCACCTCTGTGGGCTTCACAGTGGAACGCCAGTGGTACCTTGAAAGATTGGAGTTTAGACCAACTTCCTCAATTGTTCTCATTCCAAGGAAAACTTCCAGCTCCTGGTGTGACTCCGGGAAGGAGAGGGGGGCCCCAGCAAGGAAGAGGTAGACGTTTTTGCCATCTTAGAGGAAGGATAGAGGCTGAGAGTTGGAAAATTAAGTTGATTTAAAGAAATAAGGAAATTGATATGTTTTGCACACTTAGGTTTGTGGACTAAAATTTATTCCACATATGCTTTTATAAATATTTAAGTATATAAAACCAAATGTTTAATATAAGATCCACATTGTAAATATTCCTTTGAGAGCATTTTTCTGCATGGACTGGAATGGCTGAGCTTCTTAAAATATAAGTCCGTGACATGGAGGGGAAGATGACTGCTTTTTTGGTAAACCTCCCTGAAATACCCACAAGCTTTCTTCACTGCTGCAAGGACCTTTGATCTGCATTTAAAATTCAGATTGTTTGTCTCAAACATTTTCCTCATCCATTTCATGTGCAAAAATACCCTAAGAGTCACTGAATGGTAGGTTCTGTGGGATGAGACATATCCATGGCTTTGGTAACTGATTGCAAATTTGAGTATCTTATATGTGATAGTAAATGTTTTTTTTTTAAAAAAAGAGTTGCAATTCTCTGTAAATAGTGTATGATATTTGAGCAGATTACTTAACCTGCTCTAGTGTCCTTATCTGTAAAATGGGGCTCATATTTCTTGGGGTGTTTTCAAGGACTAGTGAGCTGACAGACCACCGGGCACTCTAAACTATTGCTAGGTTCAGGACATCACTCTGCCATGTTAATCGTACATTGGGGACTCAATTTCTAGTTCATGGTTAACTGAAGCTTTTTTGTTTGTTTGTTTTGGTTGTAAATGAGAGAACTCTCAACCACCATGAAACACTGGAAATTTTTTGTTTTGACTTTAAGATAATTGCGTTGTTCGCAAAAAAACAAAAAACAAAAAACGAGTTCATGCCAATCTCCTCAATTGCCCACGGACCACGGAACAGATTATCTCGTGCCACTGCCAGCCACTCCAGGCCTTGGGCAGGTATTAAATCACTGGGGATTAGAATCAAAAAGGACCAGAGAGATCACAGTCTTCAGTGGTCTTTAAAGTGAACGCCTGGGAAGGGCTCTGTAGAAGTGACTTAGGGACTCCTGGGGCAGCCCCAGGGGACCCCTAATGCACGTGGTCCCAGACACCTACTCCGTACTTTGCCGGAGGAAACTCCAACTGTATCTGTTCTATACATTAGCCATCTAAGTAAGATTTCGTTTTTAAAAAGTACTCTGCAGCCAAACAAAGAAAAGCAAAATAAAAAGAACATTTGAAAACCATGGATCTGGTGCAATCGCTTAATTTTAGAGTTGATGAAATTTAGAACTAGAAGGCTAAGTGTCTTAACCAACATCACACAGCTAGTTAGCGGCAGAGCCAGGAGTTAGTGGCAGTCTATGCCGGGCCCCGTGCGGTCTCCCCTCTAGCCGGCCGTCTCTTGCTGAAAGATGGAGCTAAGATCGCAGATGTTGCAGGGTCAAGATTAACACCTTCCAAATCAGATGTACAAAAACAGTAGCTTATTTATTTTCTATAACTGATTTAATCTTGCTCTGAAGCTCTCATTTCTACAGATGGTGGAAATAAACTTGAACTTGTTAAGTAACAGTCGCTTCCAGGGTGAAAAAACAGGAGGAGGGGAGGGAGGCTTACTTCACCCAATTCGATGTTGAAATTCCCTAGCAGAGTCTATTCTCTATTTTCTAAAGATCTCCCTTTCCCTCCTTCTTCCCAGGATGGAGTCCAGATAATGGAGAAGTTACAGATCCTCATGGAGGCAGGAGGAGGGAAGTGTAACTTGCAGATTGTCTTTCTCTGAGGCTCCTGCTGTTCTGCAGCTGAGGTATAACTTCTTTGGATATCAGCCTCTGTTCTCCCTACATGTGCTGTGTAAGTGTCTGCAGCTGGCGTAATTTGTGGTCAGCCCTCTCAGCATGGGCAATCTCTGGTGATAGCTCCCAGGGAGCTAGGCCATCTCTCCCTGGGAAAATTCTAACCAGGGTACCAGTGCCATGGGAAGGCCATCTTCAGAACAGAACTGACTGCTGTTCAGGGAAGTTCCTCTTGATCAGGCACCCAAACAACTGAAAATTAACTAGAATTCTATACATTCTTCCTTTAACTTTTTCTTGATGTAGAAAATTAAAAACAGACTCATAATTATTTTGAAAAGTAAGTCTTCTTGTTAAAGACAGCAGAGTAAAAACACTTATGCCATTCCCCCTTCTAAAAATCCAACGAAAACAATAAATAGAACAAAAATAGAAGGAAAAAAATCTCCCCATCATGAATGAAACAAGGAAACAGCCATAATCCCAAACCACAAACTATGAAGAACACCTGCCAAATATTGTGGGCATGGATGGAGATGAGGGAGGCCCTTAATGCTGACAAATGCCTCTTTGGATCTCAAACAGGATCTACATTTCTCTAAAATTAAGTGAGGCAGCCTAAAAAGTCAAGCCCAAGGGTGCTTTGATTAGAGAGAGAAGCTTGCAGGACATGAATAAAGCAGGGGAGAAGCAGAGACTATCCTTAGACATACTGAGTTTTGGATGCTACAGATTTTCACTTTCTCCTTTTCACTCGTCTGAATTTTTTGAAATATTTTATGAGTATTTTTTTCGAAAACAATAGGCATTCTAACAATAAGTAAAAGCTAAACAAAACAAAACAAAACTTAAAAACTCAACTGGTTTTATTAACTATGTGTAGAAAGGTTAAAGATAATTATCAGCTTCATCAGAATTCTTAGAGAGGGATAGTTTTTTTTATCATAGTACCTTAAGAAGCGATGGAGTATAAAAAGGTAAATCAGACCTAGAGTCTGGAAGAAGAGGGAAGAATAGAGGAGAGGCCAACTTGTCATACATTCAAATATGGGCACAATTGGTAGGACTTGGTTGAGATTATTACTCCCGAGAGTCATGCAGGAAGAGAAGGAGAGAGGAAACCAAGGAACACTGGGGGTAGGGTGGGGCAGAAATATTAGGCTTGAGTTGGCAAAAAAGATCAAGAGTCTTTCTAACTCAAGAATTCTGAGGTTTTAAAGTTACTCGCATCACCTTGATACGAAGACCCTCTTGGCTTGCTTAAGCTTTCTACCCAGAAGGTCTTGGTTTTATGTATTTGTTTGTTTATTTTACTTATTTATTTATTTGTTTGTTTATTTCATGAGGTTGACTAGAAATGAAGGAAACCAATGGAATGAGACAGCGCTTGCAGGGAGGGAACGATCCACTGCCTATTCCAAACTCCCTTTCTACACCTGCACCGCAGCTGACCTCTAGATTATCTGCACTATAAGCTTTGGGCTGGGAGGGAGAAGGATGGAGCCATTTTGATGGAGTCCAAGTAGGAGGTCATTGCAAGGATCAGAGAAGAAGGGGCAAACAGACCCGGGGATCAACAGGGTTTCTGTTCACAGTTGACCACGCTCCATCTCAAATGGCCACCTGTATCCTATCCACCTACCCCTCTTAATCCTTTCTGGACCACTTCCCTTTTCCCCCGTTCATGAACCACAAGTAAAAAACTTCCAACAGTTGAGAAAGGACAATACAATGATTCTTACCGGCATTTGAAGCCCTTTGAGGTCTCAGTCCTCGCTATGATATCTGAGTCATGCTGTGAGTCTATTCCTTCTTATTCTGGGGTCTTTCTTCTTTTAAATAGTAAGGATAATGCTAATTTTAAAGAATGATGCTTACTGAAAGCCCAAAGCTCAAAGACAAACTATTTCCCAGTACCCCCATTATACAATGGTGGAGAAGCAACAGGACAACGAAGATTTTTTAGACTTCTAGTTTAAAAAACAGAAGATGGGAAACACTCAGCAGTCATGAATCAATAGCAAATAGCAAACCCTGATGAATAGGGACAGCAATGACACTTGCTTTGTTGATGATTCTATTGTAGAAGCCGTCCTCTGGGATGATCTCTTTGTTAATTATCCCCTATGGATTCATCATTGATAGGTAATAAAGAATATAGCTTTCTTGGGGCATGCACAGCTTCCACAGACTTTTTGGTGCTATTGTGGATCTAGAGGTCTGGAATTTGCCGCACAGGCTTGAAGTATCTTTGACAATGTGGTTTCCTAAAAACCTTAGTTGACTTCTGTTCTATTTGCTTCCTACCCACTGCATGTTTCATGTAGACACGGGCTAAAATCCTGTGTGCACAGTCATTAAACCTAAAGATTCCCTCCCTTTACTTCTGACATCAGTGGTCTGTCCTTTCCTAGTCCTTCTTCAATGTCTACTTCTTGAAGACAATGTGAAATCATACCTTCTCGTAGGGAAACATCCCCCTGAACCTGAACTTTTCCAATGGACCTGATTGAGGTGTCTTGCAGAGAAGCCTCAATTAGTGGGAGAAAGGCTCAGGGTCTCTCTGCCTAAGGCTGCTACTTTGAAGTTGCTGTTTCTAACTGTTTCTTTTGGGGGGTAAAGCAGTTGGCTTTGTCAGCATTTCCAAGCTCCGCGTCATGGAGTTTCTCTCCATCAAGGGTTGTGGCCACAGTCAGAGAACACCTCCTCTAGAAAAGCAACATTGGCATCTAGCATTAATATATAGTGCTTGCTTGGTGCATAACAGAAGACACTTTGCCTTCTGCCCTCCTGCCCACACTAAATCCAACCTTGCATTTGTAATAGATTCCGATAGATTTTAGATGCACCCTAATTTCCTACTTTCATGGACCAATCTATTAGTTTCT
>RJWJ010023391.1:0-25895 GCA_004363605.1 Indri indri
AGGAAGCTCCTAAGCTTTGGGACCACCAGCAAGCCACACGCCTCTACTTAGGGGCTTTCCTGAAACCCGGCCCTACATTTCTAGCTGAAGGACGGGTCCAGCTGAAAGAAGTCCTCCGGGAACCTGTTGCTCAACATGTTGACAGCTGGACCCCTCCTCTTCCCGTCCAAACCATTTCCCCTTCTGGACTTCTCTATTTTGTCAGCAGCACAGTCATTCCCCAACACTCCCACGCTCCAAACCTCCATGGCTTTTTTTTTTGACTCCTCCCTTCCCCTTCCAACTGCTTATCAGTTACTGAGTCTTGGAGGCTCTTCCTTTGTAAGAGCTCTCATACCAGGGTCTTATTTTTCATTGCAACTAATGCTACTGCTGCCCAGGAGTGAACTCACTGACCTCCCTACCTCCAATACACATTTCTGCTGGAAAAGCTTTCCAGAAAGTTTCCAGAAGCACTGCTTTCACCAGCCCTCCCAACCCACCACACACCTACCCAAAAGTCATTACTCTCCAGGACATCCGAATGCCATTCCCTCTCCTGTCTGGATTTTCCAGTTCTGCCCACCCGTCAAGGCATACCAACTCCATAAAGCTTTCCAAACTTGCCGGCCCCAAGTCCACTCTCTGTTCTGAGTTCTGTAACTCACAGGATTCTGCAAAGCTCATGGGCACTTGGCATTTCTTCCTATACCGTGTCTGAGTATACGCAGACACCCACGCTGTCAATGGCCTCTGTGGATGGCTGGACTAGATGACCACCAAGGTCCCCAATCTCATCAGAAGATCTCATATCCCAAATTAGAGGGCAAGAACCATTTTGTAATGATAGCTTTTCTATTTTGAGCATTTATGTGCCAGTTACAGAACCTAGCACTCTCTAGGCATTAGCTCACTTAATCTTCACAGTCACTGTATAAGCAGATAGTGTTATTTTAAAGATGGGGAAACTGAGGCTCAAGGTTCACCTAACTCGACTAGGGTGTAATGGCTGCGAGATGCCAAGCCAGGAAGTCTATCCCAGGTCCATCTGACTTCCGAAGGCTGAACCTCTTGAAGACATCTCTTCCCTCCCGTGTCCCAGCCTCTGGAGCACAGAGCACAGAGCCTGGCACTCAGCTGATGCTGGCTCAGCCAGTGTTTACTGGGGCTGAGACTCTTATCTGCAGATGGCCCTCAGGCAGTGAAAGTGCTCAGAGGAGCAGGGAGATTAACTCAAGACCCAAGAATGGGAAAAACCAAGGTTGGACTGCTGATGTCATCCCTCCCCTTTAACATTCTGGGGCAGAGGCACAAAGGGAAGGTCCGCTAAATCCTCCCAATGCAGAGCCTGTGCTGTTCTGCCCACGCCCAGCCAGGCCCTGCCCGGCCAGGCCCCTCCTCCAGAAGAGCTTCTCCTACATTGTCCCACCAGCCTAACTGGCAAGATGAAAACTCCTACCCACCCACCACCACTCTCCTGGGTCACCTTGGGTGTTTATTCTCTGGCTCCTGAGCCAGCCCTCCCCCACCCCCACCCCTAGTCCGTATGGCCTCAACTTGTCCCACAGCAGTCCCTTACCTGATTTTTGTTCTGAGCTGGCGGGGCCACTGGGTGCTGCTTCTCCTGCACTCGGGGCTTCTCCCTCTGCTGAGCATAGGTAAAGCTGGGGGGCTGAGGGGAGCCTGTGCCAGTGGAAGAGGGAGCTTCGGGGGGCCCCAATTTCTGATCGGGCTGTGACCCGGGTCCACCTGGAGCCCCAGGGCTGAACTTGGAAGCCACAGAAGTAAACTTGGGAGTTGCTGGAGAAAACTTAGGAGCTGGAGCCGGAGATGGGGCTGGGGGACCTCGGGGCTGGCTGTTAGCCAAAGATGCAGGCGGGGGCTGGGCCTGGGGTTGGACCTGAGGCTTGGCCTGGGGCTGGGGTTGCACATGGGACTGTGTCTGGCTCTGAGGCTGAGCTGGAGCCAGGGGCGCAGCCTGGGAGCTGGAAGGGGCCTTCCAAGGAGGCAGGGGCGCTGCGCCCCCAGCTGCAGGTTTTGTACTGGACTTGGAAATGAATGGAGTGGCCACTGGTGGGGGTACATATCCAGATGACACCTGCGGGGGGCAGGGGAGGGGAGAGAAGTGCAGTCAGAGGAGGACAGGCTGTCCACAGTTCTAGCCCCAGTCTCTCCTGCCCTGAGCCCTGCTTTTCCTACTTCCTGGTGCCTTACCCGGGCTTTGAAGGGATCATTCTTGGTCATGTCATCCAGCAGAGAGGACAGAGAGTCGATCTCCAGGTCAATACTGCTCACCTTCTCCCTGGGCTAGAGGGTCAGGGGTCAGAGCACCCATCCCAGGCTTCCCCCACCCCAAACAGGGCAGAAAGGCAGAGGTGCAGGAGAGGTAAAAGGAAAGGCCCCTCCTCTCCTCTCCTTGGGGGTGTCCCGGTGCATCTTCCTCTCCCAGGCCTCCATACCTGTGGTGGGAGCGGTATGGGGGCCTCAGGCCCTCCCTCCTCCTCCAGCGGAGGCGGCGGGGAAGGGGAGATCTCCTCCTCCAGAGGCACAGGGGGAAAGGGTTCTTCGATCGGGGGAGGCGGGGGTGGGAAGGCACCTCCCAGGGCACCCTCGTCGTCGCCATCCCCAACGAGGGGAGGCGGAGGTAAGGGAAAGTCTGGGGTGGGAAGGAGAGAGAGGGCCTTCAGCAAGGGCCCCGCCTCTCCTCCCCCAAGTTCCCCTCGGTCTGCAGCTCTAGCCCCCGGCCCAAGAACTCTCTCCCGGGTCCCGGAGCGTGTGGGGCAGGAAAGGGGGCGGGAGCGCCGGCTCAGGAAAGGCTGGGGGAACGGCCGAGGGTGGTGCGGCTCCCGTTACACTTCGGAAAACGGACGCAGAGAGGAAGATTCGCGGCCCACATTCCCGCCTCTCACCCCCAGGCCAGGGACTTGGAACTGTCCCAGGAGCCTGGCTCCCAGCCATGAGCTCCACGATGAGGTAAGAACATCTGCTCGGGACAGGGTGGCTGAGCCCAGCCCCCTCCGCGACAACCTTTCCGGACACCCCTCAAATTCCCGAAACCACTGCCCCCACGCCGGCACTCGCCGGGTCCAGTCCCCATCCCGACTGCATACCTTCCGCGGGCGGCAGGGGGATCTCGCCCACCCGGCCCAGCTGTGCGCGCTGGGCCCCGGCTGCCGGGGCAGGCTCGCCGTCCCCGGGCCGGAAAGGATTCACTTTGGGCTTTGGGGCCACCACAGGGCCGAACTTCTTCTGCGGGGCGTAAAAAGCCGGAGCCGAGACCGAGACGGAGATCGCGGGAGGCGGGCGGGGGGCCGCCATGGCCTGGCCGGGCTGTCGAGGGTAGGTCGCCAGGTTACGCGGCGCCGGTCGGGCGAGGGACCCTCCTGCGGCCGGAGCTCCCTCGGCGCCCCCTGCCCCGCCCGACGCCCCCGCCCCGTGGCCGCCGCCGGGCCTCTCCCCGCGCCTCACCGGGGGCCGGAGCGTGCGCGCCGCGTCTCGGTGACCGCCTCGGCGCCGGGTCCGCGGACTGTGCGTCCCGGTCCCGAGCAGCCTCCAGCCAGGCGGGGAGGGACGCGCGGAAGAGGGACGGAGGGAGGGAGGGGGCGGGGAGAGAGAGGCGCGAGACCATACAAGGAGCGGCCTGGAGAGGGGGCGGGGAGAGCGGGGCAGGGCGGACCAGGCAGGAAACTCCCCCAGGAAGGGGCCCCGGTCCTGCCCCGGGCCGAGGCTCCGCCAGGTCCGCCTGCCCCCGCCCCACTCACCGCGGCCCCCGCCGCCCGGGCCGGGCACAGACCACCGCTCCCCAAACACAGGCCTCTGATGTCATTTCCTGACCTGCCCCGCCTCCCGCCCGACTGGCGGGCGGGTGCCCGAGATCTGACTCACCGTCCCTGCTCCCGGCTCAGCCGGCGGGGGTCGGGCGGGCGCCCCGAAGGGACCCAAGCAGCCCCGTTGCACCCCCGCCGCGCCCAGCACCGCCACCCCCCACCCCCGGGCCTGCCGTTACCTGAGGCCGCTCCCACCACCACCTCCCCAGCCAGCTGCCAGCCCCGCGCCCCAGATTCTTCCCCCCCCCCCACTCCCCCGGGTCAAGCTGGACTGGCAGGACGCAGGGATCGGGCTCCAGGGTGGACGCGATGGTGAGGGGCCGTTCTCTCTCCCTGCACCCCGCCCAGGCTCGTCTGTGACCTGGGGGAGCGCGGGGGAGCACGAACCTCCAGCGTTTTGGGGGGATACTAACTTCCAATGCTGGGCAGCCTCTTAAGGCTTCTAGGAATTCGCATCGCCCGCGCCCCCGCAGGCGGCTCAGCGGCGGGAGGGACGGTCGGGGCCCCGGGGTCAGGAATGAAGGTGGGAGGGCGGGGCCGAGGCGAGGGCTGCCGGCGGACTAGGGATCGCGGAGGACGGACGTGGACGCGGGCGACACGTCCAAGGCAGTTCTCCAGCGCCCACCGCGACCCACCCTGCCCTGGAGCCGCTGGGCGACGGCGGGGCTCCTGGGGATTCGGAAACTGCGTCCAGTGGAGCCCCCCACTGGTCAGACCGGATTCCTCGGCCTGAGCCTCTGCCCCGGGCCACGGGAAAAGAGACCAGACCTGGGTTCTTCTTCTTTTTTAATTGCACTGGGAGGGGTCTTCTGCCGCTTCTGCTTCTTCTTTCTCAATTGCACTGGGAAACTTAACCAGTCGCGGCCCGAATTCTTCCACACTCACTGCCTGCAAACTACTGAGTCACGGCTTTTCGCCTCCTAGCCCAATATCCACCCCCAGGCGCTTCCTTTTCTCTCATCCTGTCAGCCTTTACTGCCATCTGAGACAGTCCTCAGACGTTCACACCCTACTCAGTTTCCAGTCGTTGGCCCTCCAAATCCGCTACACGCTATTGTTGAGGAGCGTCTGGGCCACTCTTTAGAGATCATCCAGACTAATCCATGAAATATATGATGAAAAAATGGAGGCTGACGGCTGAAGAGATGGGACCCGGGTCACACCCAGGTAGCGCAGGTCTAGACTGGCCCCGGTGTCCGAGCGCATCCCCTGCACTCTGATGTCGGGTAGCAACGCTGGGCGAGAGAGAGCAGAGTGAGGTCAGAGTGACAAGTCTCTTCCTTCTCGCTGCTCCATCTTCTCCATCTGTGAAAGAGGGATGTTGTTCAATGCTTATTGCATTATATGGAGAAGTAAATGAAATGCCATAGCCGAAAGTGCTATATAATACTCAGTATTATTAAAGTCCCGGTTCTGCCCAGAATGGAAATTCTGACCCGATTAAAGTAAGACATTTCCTCCCATATGTTTCCTGTTGGGTTGCCCAGCAGATCTCTCATGGGCCTCGGTATACACAACGTCCTCGCCTTCCTTCAACGTTACTAAGTCCTCATTATACCTAAGACTACATCTCTGGCACCTTCCAGAACTTGCTGATCTTTCTTTTCTCTGGCATCTTGTTTTTGTCACCAGTGTTTCTCATAGCTGCTGCCTGTGTAGCCATGTGTGACATAGAAAATACACAGTGCATAACTGCCGCTGACACACTCGAGCAGGTCCTGGGCCTGTCCCTATGAAGATCTATTAGAAATTTGTTACTGGATTTCCTGTGCGTGTTGGAGACTGTGTCTTAGTCTTTACAGATCAAATGTCTCATCACCAATATTTCAAAATATACCCACTTGGGGAAAAAAAAAAAAAGTTAAGAAGATGGTTTCCAGATAACTTCATAGGAGTAGAAACCATCTACCCTCTAAATGTCTCCTTGAGGAATGCATGTGCAAAATAGAGTAAGTGTAATTGTTAGGCAGCTGAGCCTATTTATAAATCAGGAATAGAAGAGCGCGTAGGCAGGCTTAGTTTTACTGACAACTAAGAGCATTTGGGATGCAAAATATTAAAGCTCAGAGTTTTAAGCCAGCCATCCTAAATACAAGTAGAAACACACAGAGTATTTCAGAAGGACAGAGTCACTGGGCCAGGTTGTCTCATGTGGAGCTGAGAGTCACTGCTATTAAAATGCAGACAATGAACAAGAGCAGCCCTGATGATTCTTGGGGATTTTTCTTAAGTAGGCGAAGCTCTAATTGATATCCTCAGGTAGTATGTGTAAAGTGTAACAAATGAGTAGATGTCCTTGCCTAAAGCATGTCCAACAGCTTGGGACCAGGTCAGGGAGACGAAGTAAGAAAAATGAGCTCTGACCTTTGCCACACGCCTCCAGGGATTTATATCCACCAGGTACCAGAACGTTTTCTTTAAGGGTACACAACATAAAGGAGGAAGTTAGAAGCAGTCAAGGAAGAAAAAGGAAGAAACAGCATCATGACAAAAAAGTGAATTTCAAAATGAAAAGAGGAATGGTAGCTATCGGGAGGTCCCTTCCATACACCGGCTGCTTCCATGCAATGACAGAGGATCATCCATGTGCCAAGCACCATGCTAAGCATGCTAGCAACAGCAGCAATAGCACCAGCATGACAATAACAGCAATAACTACAATGACAGCACAGACTGAGATAAGGCTTAGGTTGTCTTGTGAGGCACAATGCTAACTAAGCACTTTAAATAGATTACTGCCTTGCTATGAACTGACCTACCCAGAAAAAAAAAAAGTAAATATATTACCCTCATCTAATCTTGCCCATAAACCCACAAAGAATATACATCATCCCATTTTTTCAGCTAAGGAAACTGAAGCCAACTAGATGTTGGATTTCTTACTTGCTAAACTGCAAAATTTTTTGCAACACAAATATTTTATTATTTTACAACACCCCTGCCCAACCCCGGCTAACCTGGCCCATTAACAGCCTCTGCAATTCTGCCTCCAGCTCAGCCTTCTATTCTACATCCCTGGGCCACCATTCTCTTTAACATACGACACCTTGAAATTCTGTCTGTCTATCGGCTTGTGAATACTCGCACAGATTTTGTATATGCCAGGTGTATGTATACAAAAGGACTTCAAAAAGTTCATGGAAAATAGAATTAAAAGATAAAAATAAAAATGTAAACTTTATTCCTCAACATAAGCTCAATCAAGGTCAAGACACTTTTCTAAGCAATGATACCAGCCACTTAATCCATCCCTGAGAACTGAGGATCCTGGGAATTTAACCGTGTTGATGCAGTCTTTTTTACATTATTAGCTGAAGAAAAATGGGCGCTTCTTGTAGATTTAGATTTATTAAGATTAGGAAACAAAAAGAAGTCAGAAGGAGCCAAATCAGGACTGTAAAGTGGATACCTAATGATCTCCCATCAAAACTCTCACAAAATTGCCCTTGTTTGATGAGAGGAATGAGCGGGAGCATTGTTGAAGGAGAGAAGGACTCTCGGGCGAAGTTTCCCAGGTATTTTTCTACCAAAGCTTTGGCTAATGTCCTCAAAACACTCTCATAATAAGCAGATGCTTTCGCTCTCTGGCACTCCAGAAAGTCAACAAGCACACTGCCTTGAGCAACCCAAAAAAACCGCTGCCATGACCTTTGCTCTTGAGCGGTTCACTTCTGGTTTGAGTAGATTGCGTCCACCTCTTGGTAGCCATCGCTTGGGTTGTGCCATCCTCAGGATTGTACTGGGAAAGCCAAGTTCTGTCTCCTGTTTACAGTTCTTTGGAGAATTGCCTCAGGACCCTGATCGCACTTTTAAAAGATTTCCACCATAAGCTCTGCTCTCGTCAATCAGGCACAATGGTTTTGGCACCCATCGAGTATAAAGTTTGCTCAACTTTAATTATTCAGTTAGAATTGTGTAAGCTGAACCAATGGAGATGTCTGCAATATTGGTTATTATTTGTGCTGTTAACCATCAGTCCTCTTCAATTAAGGCACAAACAAGATGAATTTTTTCCTCACAAATTGAGGTGGATGGTCTGCCATTGCAGGTTTCATCTTCCGCATCGTCTTATCTCTTCTTAAAATGTGTTATCCATTTGTAAACGGCTGATTTCCTTGGGGCATTGTCCCCATAAACTCTTTTTTTTTTTGATACAGGATCTCGCTGTGTTGCCCAGACTGGTCTTGAACTCCTGGCCTCAAGCGATTCTCCCACCTTAGCCTTGCAAAGTGCTAGGATTATAGGTGTGAGCCACGGTGCCCATAAACTTTTTGAAAAGCATCAATGATTTCACCATTCTTCCACCCAAGCTTCACCATAAATTTGATGTTGGTTCTTGCTACAATTTTAGCAGAATTCATTTTGCTCTGATAGTGGCTCTTTTCAAACTGATGTCTTCTCAAACTAGATCCTGTTCAGACATGTTATAACAAGTTAGTATGAGTTTATTCTGGTGCAAAAATAAATCTGAAATCCACACATAGTTTTTTCATAGCATGCATTTTTCATGAACTTTTTGAAGACCCCTTGTACATGCTTTTGTATAATAGCACATTTCCAGAAAGCTTCTCAAGAATGGTTAGCAGCAGTTAGCGTTAGGGAGTAGAATGGGGAAGGCAGAAGGCTGTATACTGTTGTATTTTTCCCTATGAACATGCATTGCTTTTATAATCTAAAAAAAGAAAAGAAAGGAGAGAAATGAGGGACCACTGTGTCTTTTTTCCTGACAGCGGAGTGCTTCCCTCGCGTGGAGCGCTGTGTGCATTTGGCTTGCAGATCTCCCACCTGCTCCCACGTTACTGCCCTCCCAGTCCCTCAGGAATTTGCCTGTCATTACAGAAGAATCTCCCCCTGGTGGAACTGCAGACTTGAGGGACGCGCTGGGTGGGAATGAGGATGTGGTGAGGGTGAAACATCCAGAGACACCCAGAGATCTTTGCGGTAAAGGCCAAGGATAAGCAGTTTCCTGCTCTGCCCAGGGGCCACTCCCCGAAACAAAGGGTGGGAATGACACCCACAAATGCCCCTTTTTCTTCCTTTCTTCAAGGTCAGCCCAGGAGGCCGACATCAGAGCATCGCCCTCTGTGTACGTTCCCTCCCATTCTCAACCTGAGTTCGACCAATATTTACCAAACAACTTCTGTATCCTAGGCACTCCAGATATAAAGATTAAATAATGCCAATTCTTGCCTGCAAGAACCTCTCCATCTAGGAAAAAACATTTAAGTAGAGAGTTTTAGTATAATAAGTTTTAAGATTACAAAAAAAAATTGTTTTTCTACTCACCCACCAAATTGTGCTTGCTTGGTGCGGCTACGCTAATTACGATAGCTGGGTGCCTCCTCACCAGGAAACCTCTTTATTATCGCTCCAGTTCAGAGCAGCAGTGAGGATTCCAGCACCAGGGGAGTAGGATCCGCACAGGGCATCAAGGGAGCAGAGGCCAGAGAAGCAGTAGAAGGTAGGAGTCCATCCCTCCCAGGGACTGGGCCAGATGGGCACCCAGGGGCACTGCAGGCATCAGCAAGCCAGCATTGTGTGTGTGTGTGTGTGTGTGTGTGTGTGTGTGTGTGTGTGTGTGTGTGTTGGGGCAGGGGCAGCAAGGCAGATGGTCAGATGGCCGAGAGTCAGCAACCGAGGGAGCCGAGAAGGGCAGACAGGAAAAGAGACCCAGGGCACCAACAGCAGCACAGGCAGGTTGCTGGCACCGAGGCAGCCGCTAGTGGAGCATCAGCTGCCTTCCTTCTCCCTGCACCTAGAGGAAGCCAAAATCAGAGGGAGCCTGGCCTCAAAGCTGGAGTGTTTGTCACTGAAAATAGCAGACTAAGTCACTAGAGGGAGTAAACATTTCAGGAAGAGGGGCTGAGTAGAGATAGATAACCTATCTTGCTTGAAATGAAAAGTACTTGTGTCTCTCTAGTTGCTCCGCCTCCTCTGCTTCCCTGAATGGGGTGGGCTTATATGAAGAAACCCACTAGGCTGATCTGACGTAGGAAGTGGGTACTCCTGGGCAAACCCAGAGCTTGCTCAAGCTTCCTTAGGCTGCCTGTCCTGCCACCCAATTTGTCGTTATTTGCTTTCATGTCATCAAGAATCCTTCATTTGTTTATTCAGCAAACATAATTTGTTAAGCACCTTACTATATCAGGACGCTTTGCTGGGGACATAAAATTGAGCAAAGACAGACATGATCTCAGCCCACAGAAAGTTCGTTCACTTGTGGGAGGTGGGGTCTGCTAGGAAGGGGAGAGAAATACTAATTAAATAATGACAGACAAATGCAAAACTGCCACTGTTACGGGGACCTCAAGGGAAAGGTATATGATGCATGTGATAGAGCATATGAGTGGAAAATGTGACCCACTGGGGAGCTCAAGGAAGGGGTGTCCAAGCCAAGATCTGAAAGATTAGGAGTCAACTAGGCAGAGTGGGAGGGAGCAGCAGGTGCAAAGCCCTGTGACCCCAAGGCATGCAGGGCTGGGGTGTCCGAGAGGGAGGCGCAAGCACAGGGTGAGCAAAGGCTGGACAGGTAGGCATACCTGTCCCCATGCAGGTGGGGAGACTGCAGAGCGTGTGAAGAGTTCCAACTGGGGCCTGAAGGCCACGGGGAGCCACGGCAGTGCTGTAGGTTGAAAGGAATAGCATGAAAAGACTCAGGAATTTTGAAAATGTCACCCTACAGGCAGTGTGGAGAGTACCAGGAAGGGGCAGTACAGACGTGTTTAGGCCAATGAAGAGGCTGTTGTAGAGCTAGAGGGGCAAAGGGGGTCTGTGGACAAAAGTGGATGGATAGAGATCTTTTTAGGACGTAAACTCATCTGCAGAACCTCGTGATAGATGGAGGGAGGCAGAAATAGACACCGTGGGCCCAGCCCAGCTTCTGGCTGTTCTATGGGGAGTGCAGCGCTCCCACCGACAGGCACAGGTCTGCAACAAGGAGTGTGTGTTTCGTTCTGGACGTACTGAGGAGGAACCGGTACAGAGGGCAGTGGGCTATCTGGGTCCAGAGCAGAGATGATTATACTGAAGGTCCATATTTATGAGTCATCTGCCTCCAAGTAGGAATTTGAGTGAGAAGTTGAGAAGGCCTAGGATGATGGGCTTTGATGGATTCCAGCATCTGTCCGACAGGTGGAAGAGGGAGGAATGCGCCCTGAATAACCGCTGCCCTTCCCCAGCCTCCAGGTCTCCTCCAGCAGAAGTGAAGAAAGGGCGCCCACTCCTTCCCTCCTCCTACACTCATGGCCTTGCCGCCGGTTGTTCTGCCTCAAGACCACCAGAGCCAATTTCATTAAGTCCCTTAACTCTAGTATGTTAGGCACAGAAAGGAACCCAATTCCCAGTTCACTCCACATCTCCTTCTCCAGCCCAACTCCTAAAACCTGTCCAGGGTGCCCTCTGGAGCAGATGGACCAGTCTCAGCAGGTGCTCCTCTTCTCTGAGCATCCTCTCCCCTTCTTGCTCTAACCTGGGTCACCTCTGAGCACACACCTCCTCTGTAGCCCTCCCAAGTGGCAGCAAAGGTTTTCCCCACAGCCCTGAATGTGGAACAGATAATGTCTTTGGATCCTCATTGCTACATCCAGAGAATTCTCCTTCCCTCCTCCCTAAAACCCCCTAGCTTTGAATATCATGTGATCAAACTCTGTATCTGCTGCCTGTCCTTGTACAGTCATCCGTCGCCCTGGGTCCCATGTCCTCATTTCTTGAACATTGTTATGTTCTAGCTCACTGTCACTCACTCCAAAATGACCCTGCTATTAATTCTTAGTTTTTTCCTTATCCACGTGGGTACTCCTTCCTTCCACCTGCCTCTCTGTGCCTTGAATGTCTCTCCTTTCATGACTTTACCCTACCTCATCCCCTATCCCCATGGTGACACCCTAAACCAACATGGACCAATAGAAATATGATGTGAGCCACACATGTGAAGTAAAAAAAATAAACGAGTGATGTTAATTTTAATAATAGACTTTAAACCAGTGTATCCAAAATATTATGATTTTGACATGTAACCAATATTTTTTAAAATATTAATAAAAAAGAAAGAAAACATTAATGAAATATTTTCCTTTTTTTGGCACTAAGTCATGGGAATTTGGTCTGTATTTTACACTCATGGCATGTCTCAATTTGCACTAGTCCCACCACAGGTGCTCAAAGGTCACACATTGCTAGTGGCTCCCACATCGCACAGCACAGCTCTAAGTAGACCTTGAGCCATCTCTTTCCAAACCTAATTTTAAGCCATGCTTTCTCCAACCAGCTCTTATTTTTCCAGCTCATTCTCTCTTTTCTTTTTTTACTTAACTCAAACAATCCTTAGACCCACTGGAGTCTACAAGTCCTTCCCTTCCCCCACCCCATCATTCCCTCCATACTGGTTCATAGTCCCTGGGCAGTCACTGGAGTCACTCCCTGCCCTCTACTCTCAACTCCTTTGTGCCCTCACTCTGTGATACTCACTTGGCAAAAACCAAGCCTGGGCTAAGTCCAATTCTACCAACTCCACACCTGCAACCATGCAGCTCAGTGAGGCTGAAGAGAAACATACGGCTCTTTGGACAGGTCTCTTTGTAAAAGTCATGGCAGTGAACTTCAGATGCCACCTGAAAATGCTACTTCCTGATAGCCATACCAATTTCCCTTGTCCATTCACTCTCCCACTCTTTTGGAAGCCTTCTAGACCTTCTCCATCTTCATACACAGCTGATGCCTTGCTGCCTGTTGCACTGAGAAAATTAAACAAATGGAACCTTGTCCAGGCTCTGCCCACATCTACCCAAACTAGTCCTCCACGCTCATCTCCCACCATCATTCTGCCCCAGCCACATTGGCTTTCTTGCAGTTGCTCCAGCGTGCAGGCGCATTCCCACCTTGCACTTGCCATGCCCTCTGCTTGGAATGCTCTTCCACGGACATCTGCATGGATCACCATCATCTCCTTCACATTCTACCTCACGTACTGTCTCCTCAGTGAGGCCATCCATGACTGCCCTATTTAGAACCACATAGACCAACCTCCTTTATTTTATTATCCACCTCTCCTGCATTTTTCTTCATAGCATTTATCACCTTAAATATATCATTTGGTCTCGGGTTTGGGCACTAAAAATATGTATATTCTATCACCTAATATTTTATTGCTGTCCTGTCCTTACTAATTCCCATAGACTGTAAGCCCGTGGCAACATGAGTGTTGACCCCTAGCACCTAGAGAGGTGCTGCCACAGAGTGGTGCTCCATACCTGCCTGTAATGTGGAACAATGGATGAAAGGAATGAACCAGTAAAGAAGACAAAGAAGGAGTAGCCACAAAGGCAGGAGGGAAACCAGGAAAGAGTTTAGGAATGAGGAAGCAGTCATGAGTCCCTCCTGAGGGTGTGAAATGCCCCAATGTGCCAAGTAAGATTAGAGATGAACAAAGTCTATTGACATGGAGAACAGGGGAGCCCCCCCATCATCTGAGCTGATTTTATAAAGTGAAGACGCCAGATTGGGGGGTTGGGAGCGCATCGAGGTGAAGAAATGGAGAAGATGAGCATTGGCAGCTCTTCAAGATCTCTGGCTGTGAAGGAAAATAGGGAAATCCAGGGAGAGAAAGATCAAGTGGCAAATTCTGGCTCTCACCTTAGAATGAAGAAATCTCGGGCATTGCATTCCTTTGCCCCACCCCAAAACAGTTTTCCATCATCAGTAATAAAAGTCAACCTGACTACCACTGGCCACCTCATTGCATATATATGCACAAAGAAGTTGGAAAGGAAACACATCAAAATGTTAATAGTGTAAGAAATAGGGTGATGACTTTGATTTTCTTCTTCTTGCTTGTATTTTTAAGTTTTTCCTAAATGAGTGCATATTACTTGTGTAATTTTTCTTTATGTTAAAGAAAGAATCACACACCCTTCACATGAAGTTCAAAGTTTCCAGTCTCCGTTGGACTTGCCCACCTGGGTAGGTCCACTGGCAGGATAATCATGATGGATTCAGTGGGTGGACAGCCCTCAAGCGAGCCCCCACCCAGGACAGTCATGCCTTGTCCCCATTAGCTTATCACTGGCACAAAACCTTAACCAAACAATGACCTGAACATACACACTAGGATTCCACACCCATTCTTAAGCATAAAGTCCAAGAGAATAATTAGCTCTGGAACTCCTAGATTACAGAGAACAATGGTCTTTTTTTTTTTTCCTTTTAATTTTACTGTGGTAAGAGCACTTAACGTGACATCTGTGCTCTTAAAACATCATTCTTTTTAACTCATGTTATCCACAAGGAGCTGATCAGTCTCCATAAGCAAAAAGAATATGAGAACCAAGCTTATTTCAATAGGGTTTAATGTTATAACAAAAATCATAGAAAAATAATCTAACATAGATTTAGGGAGGCAGAGGACCTGAATTCTGGTTGCAGTTCAGCCACTTACCAGCTTTGTGTGACTGCAAAATTCCGAGAGATGGATTTTCCTTGTCTGTGAAAATACAAGAGACTTGACTTCTAAGGACTCATCCAGTTCTAGCAATCAATGATCTGTAATTAATGCCCTATATATCCACTTCTCTTTAATTGTTGGGAAAATGCCTCTGCTGTCTTCTCTCTGAACTTGATTGGCTTGCTTAAAGACGCATATGAGAGACAGGAGCTACATCTACCCTTTATGCATTAAACACACCATTTAGGAACAGGACCAGTTGCAGGGAAGGAGAAAAGGTTTCAGGCAATTAGACTTTGCAGTCAAAAGAGATCTTTGACCACGAGCATTTGCAAGAGGAATCTGAGCTGAGATTGCAGGATATCCCAAAAGCTAGGGAGGCACAGGGCTAGAGAACCCAGAGGAGAGTGTAGTCAGGAATCTGAGAGGTGTGCTGTCAGCTGTCTCCTGGCAACAGAGAAGTCTGACAGGTAGTAATGGAGCTCCAACTACCAGACTCTGTGTGGTTCACAGTCAGGACCGGGGGAGGAAACCTTGTAAGCACAAGGCAGGACATCACTTCTAGAAGATCTGTGCATGCAAGTGAGGGCTAAGGGGTTTCTGCAGGAGAGGTAGGAGGCTCCAGAGGTGAGATGTGACATCTCCTGCTCTACCCCAAGTTCATAAATACTAGCCGGGCAGCTAGCAGTGATGGTCAGGAACAAGCCTTCCAGTTCCAGGTTCTCATTGGTTCTCCCTGCAGGTGTGGCCACTGAGGCTGGAGCAAACATCTGCCTTGTGTTGCATATGTGCTCCTTCCCTTTCTCTGTTGATCAACTGGGATTTGTAAGCACTGAGTACTTGTTTGACCTTTGAAGTTTCCATCTGGGTCCTCTCTCCAGGATTTATGAACTCCATTTTTGACTGCTTACTTGGCCTCTGACTCATCATTGCCCAGACCCTAGGCCTTGCTTCCTTGGTCCCGGGATCCAGCCTGTTGGCTCCGACTGTGGCCTGGTCATGGTGAAGGGACTCTGAGTCCCTGAGTGTGCTTTGGGGCCTGCCCAGGAAACGGCAGGAAAGCACCAACATTCTTCCAGGCTCTCTGGCAGAGATGCGGGACCCCTCAGCCCGGAACTCCTGGCCTGGTCCTCTCCATCAGACTGTTTGGATGGAACCCCCACATCTGAAATAGTTCTCTGCCAGGCTTTCCCACACACCTACTTCCCAAAGAAAAAACAGGGCAAATGCATTCCCTCAATGATGTGAAGCACAGACTCTATGAGAGTCACCAGGAAACCGTTGTCTGGGCACTCTCCTCTGCGAAGGTGAGCCAGTGGTGCTGGCCTGCTCATACAGGAGGCTTTGGCTCATGGAGTTGTGTCCCTGGGGACAGCACCAAGGAGACAGCTCGCCACCACTTCTGTGCTGATAACTGTCCTTCTCCAACTACCAGTTGGAGTGAGCTCACCTTAGATCCCCAATATTTTGCAAAGGTTTAAAACCTCATCTAAAAGTCAAAGGATCAATGGCTTATGCTGATCTGAAGGGTTTTATCTTCCTCGCTGCTGAACAGATCAGAGATTGGTCAAGTAAGGCCTTTCTGTCCCTGCTGCCAACACTGAAACCAGACAACTTCTGCTACGGACCGTGTAATGCTCAGTAGGTAGCTGCCCTGAGCCATCCTTCCTTCCTCTGTAAACTTGTTCTGCCCAGGGAAGTGCTCCACTCCAGCACAATGGCCAGGAAGGGGCAGGGAAGAGAACTACATAGACCACCAGGATGGAGTCCATGGCCACGTCCCACTCTGTGGGAGCACAGCTTACACACTACGACATCCCCACTCCTCCATGACTTAGCTCGGAGCCTGCCCCTATGTATGAATGGGGTCCCTTGTCAGCAACCAAATGGCCCCCAAACTCCACTCTTGGTCCTCCTGTTCATGGGATATTGAGGAAATTACTTGCATTTTAAAGACTACAGACCTCTATCACTGCTCATTCTCAGACCCTTGTGATTGTTTTTACCAAGGCTCTCCACCAGCAGCATTCTCTCTCCTGGTGCTTTGAGCAAATAGGGTCTCTGGGGAACCACTAAGAGCTGTCCCAAAGCTGACTGAACCAGGGGCTGCCTGAATAGCTGCCTTGGCACCAGAGGGTACAGAGACTCTGACACCATACACAGAGATAAGTATTAACTGAGACACTCCTATCATCAGTACCTCGTATGGAACCAAAGACCTATCACGACAAGTCACTCTGAGGAAAGATAATTTTCATTATATCTAGATAGACATATCCCTTTCTTTAGCCATGGTTCCACTTTAATTAGAGACAAGAGTGAAAGAATGTTTATCAAGTAACATTTCCTGAACCAAGCAACTCTAATTATTTGAAAAACAAATGAACAAACACATAAATAAAGTGCTTTTCTACAGCATCCAGAATGGATTTTCCATCTGAGGAGCTTAGTTTAAGCTCTAGCTCTTCTCTTTCCTGCTGTCAAGTCTTGGGGGAAAGAAGGTCCATTGACCTCTAAGCCCAAGTTTTCTCAACTGCAATGCAATGATCATGTCTTTCCTACAGGGCTGTAAGAATAGACTGAAAACTCTTTGTCGACTGTAAAGTAGTATTTGCGTATTATTGAGCTTTATTTTTTTTTTCTCTGTCTCTTCTGTCCTGACTCTCAATAGATGATCACGCCTCGTACTTCTCAGAGAAAATAGATTCCATCAGAGGGGAATCCCTCATCTTCCCTAGAGAAAATACGCAGCCTCCTGGCATCTGCCCCATCCTCCCTGCTGCTAGAATAGAGGAGCTGGGCTCCTCCTGCAAAGCCTGATCCCTCTCCCTGAGCTTTGCTGCCATCCCTTGGGGCTGCCTTAGGAATATCAATTAATCTTCCCGTCTTGTACTTTGAACCTCCCCCTCTCCACTGGATCTTTGCATAGGCCTTTAACTGTCATCTAATGTCTCCCATTAAAACAAAGGAAACACTTTATTAAGCTGTTGTGTTTGGGAGATGTCTCTCCATTTGTTGGGGCGGCATGGAGATTTGGTGTCCTCTTTCAGCCTTGCAGGTAAAAGGGAACCTACCATTATTCTTGGAGACCCTGGCTTCAAAATGAGGTGTTGAGTGTCTTGCTTGATCATTTCATATTGGACTGTTAACAGCTTTAAGCCCTTGCCGAATTGAATTAGAGAACCCCTCAATGAGTAGGTATTGTAAATCCGGGGTTTTTAAACTTTTTTCGTGCCCTGGATCCCTTCGGCAATCTGGAAAGCCCATGGTTTCCCTCTCAGAATAATATTAAATGTGTAAAGTAAAATACATTTGATTACAAAGGAAGCCATTTATATCAAAATGTAGTTATAAAATTGAAGGGAATTCAAAAAGTTCATGGAAAAATACAATTGAAAGATCAAAATAAAAAATATAAACTTTATTCCACAACATAAGCTCCATCAAGGTCAAGACACTTTTGTAAGTGGCCGAGCATGGTGGCTCATGCCTGTAATCCTAACACTCTGGGAGGCCGAGGTTGGAGGATTGCTCGAGGTCAGGAGTTTGAGACCAGCCTGAGCAAGAGCAAGACCCCGTCTCTACTAAGAGTAGAAAGAAATTAGTTGGACAACTAAAAATATATAGAAAAAATTAGCTGGGCATGGTGGCGCATGCCTGTAGTCCCAGCTACTCGGGAGGCTGAGGCAGGAGGATTGCTTGAGCCCAGGACTTTGAGGTTGCTGTGAGCTGGGCTGATGCCACGGCACTCTAGCCCAGGCAACAGAGCGAGACTCTGTCAAAGACACTTTTGTCGGAGACATTTTTGTAAGTGATGACACCAGCCACTTAGTCCATCCCTAAGAACTGAGGGTCCTGGCAATTTGGCCATGTCAGTGTAGTCTCTTTTACATTATTAACTGAAGAAAAATGGGTACCTCTTATAGATTTTTTTAAGATTAGGAGAGAAAAGAAGTCAGAAGGAGCAAAATCAGGACTGTAAGGTTCATGCTTAGTGATTTCCCAACGAAACTCTCACAAAATTGCCCTTGTTTGAGGAGAGGAATGGACAGGAGCATTGCCGTGATGGAGCAGGACTCCCTGGTGAAGCTTCCCCAGGTGTTTTTCTGCTAAAGCTTTGGGTGACTTCCTCCAAACATTCTCATAATAAGCAGATGTTATCATTCAATGGCACTCCAGAAAACACACAAGCAAAATGCCTTCAGCATCCCAAAAACTGTTGTCATGACCTTTGCTCTTGCCCAGTTTGCTTTCGGTTTAACTGGACCACTTCCACCTCATGGTAGCCATTGCTGGGATCATGCCGTCTTCAGGACTCTACTGGTAAAGCCATGTTCCATCTCCTGCTACAATTCTTAGAAGAAATACTTCAGGATCTTGATCTCACTTGTTTAAGATTTCCATCAAAAGGTCCACTCTTGTCTGTGGCCAATTTGGGCACAACGGTTTTGGCACGCATCAAGTAGAAAGTTTGTTCAACTTTAATTTTTTTTAGTCAGAACTGTAAGCTGAACCAGTTGAGATGTCTATGGTGTTGGCTATTGTTTCTACTGTTAGTCATCAGTCTCCTTCAACTAAGGCACAAACAAGATGAATGCTTTCCTCACAAATTGATGTGAGTGATCTTCTGCTGTAGGCTTCATCATCAATGTCATCTTATCCCTTCTTATGACGAGTTACCTATTTGTAAACTGCTGATTTCTTTGGGCACTGTCCCCATAAACTTTTTGTAAAACGTCGATGATTTCACCACTCTTCCACCCAAGCTTCATCATAAATTTGATGTTAGTTCTTGCTTCAGTTTTAGCAGAATTTGTGTTGCTCTGATCAGAGCTGTTTCAAATTGATATCTTATGCTTTTTAGTGCCTCACACTAGATCCTGGTCAGACATCTTATAACAAGTTCGTATGAGTTTGTTTTGGTGTAAACATTCTTGAAATCCATGAACAATTTTTCATAATACTCATTTTCCATGAACTTTTTAAAGGCCCCTAATATAGTTTCTTATTTATGAAAGCATTAAATAAGAAAATATAGAGGCAGGTTCAATATTTCCATAATTTCAAAGCAGTGATGAACATAAAGGATATTGTAAAAACTCTGCAACAACTTTCCCGGAATATAAACATCTGTGATTTTTATTGGTGGTAGACACAATATAATATTAATACCTCTACTACTACTGTAATTTCCTGCTTACCTGTACAACTGAAGTAAGTGGGGAATCTCAGTTACAAGTTCGTGAATATAAACATGTAAGGTCATGAACTCTCGATTCTGTCCGTGGATCCTGGGAGAAGAATCCCTGTTTTAGACAGTACTGTCACTGAACTTGGCTGCTTTCTTCTGTCCAAGAGCTTTCCACAGGAGGCCAGAAACATGAACCAGCAACAGAAAGAATAGAATGTATAATTTCACCTTGAGGCTATATCCCAAAAAGGACCAGTTTGGCATTGTGCCAAAGTTCTATATTTTTAGGCTTTGGAAATGAACTGGTTAATATTGTGATTTCATTGAGGGTCAAACTATAACCTCAGGTTTGGAGATTTGTAAAACATAGGGTTTCCTCAGGGAGTCCCTTAAATTTCTTGGGATGGAAAGACTGATAAAAGGCAGGAAGAATGTATGTGTGTGTGTGTGTGTGTGTGTGTGTGTGTGTACATGTGTATAATTTTTAAAGAAAAAGCGATATACTCTAATTCTTATAGCCTGATATTTTACAATGTCATAATAAGCATGAATAATTTTCCATCTCAACAAATACAGTTATAGAATATAATTAGTGGCTGCATAGTATTCTATTATAGACATATACCATGATTTATTTAATAAATCCCCAGGTTTGAATGTGTGGGCTGTGTACAATCCTCATTATGATGTAAACAGTGCTCTGATTAGTGCTGTAGATTAAATATTTGCCCACATTCTGGTTTTATTTCCTTAGAATATTTCTATAAATGGGATAGTTGTATCATAATTTAGTAATAACCACAACAGCAATGCATACTTTAAAGATTCTTTTGATAAGTATTGTCAAATTGCCCTCCAGAAAGGTTGTTCTAGTTCATATCAGAAGTGGGATCTTTGGCCTTGGCTCAGAAGATGACAAAGATACTGGGAGAATGCCCCTAACTGGTGGGAGTAACAGGATCTCGGTATAAGAAGCCCTGCAGGGAGCAGGAAGGAAGCTGGCAGGATTGTGCCTGGGATATTCTACTTTTTTTTTTTTTTGGTACTGGAAATACCTTCAAGACAGAATGTGGGGTGGGACTGAGTCTCCAAGACCTGGGATCCCTCATGTTAACTTGTTTTAAATCATTTGAACAGATCTAGCCTTATATAGCTGTGCTAAGGCGATCAAGGGAAGGGGCTTGTATCCAAGTATGGACCACAGTAAGGGATATGTAGTAACATATAAACATTACCCGGGGAGCACCCCAAGGAGAGAGCAATTTCAGGTGGAAAGTGTGAGCAGATGGCCACTTGGTCTGTTACCTCCTCACCTGGCCAGTCCCCGGTCAGTGTTTGCTAAACTAATGGGGGTCGGGGAGCATTGCTGGAGTAATGAAGGCTTTTTATTCTTCTTTTTTCCTTTTTACCATCTTTCCATTTTCTTTCCTTTGTAGTTAGACAGTATATTCCAGGAGGGAGAAACTATTTGATACTTCTCTTGTATAACCAACAATGGTAGATATGAAAAAAGAAAATACTTTCTAATTCTCTTCACTGTCAAACTATGATATCAGGGCCTGCCACAAACTATACTGGATCATTAAAATCTAAGCAGACCTACAACTGATTATTCTCTCTTCTCCATCCTGGTGTTATAGACGTAGATTTGGTTTATTTCTTCATGTACAATGACCAAAGATCAGTTGTCTCTCCATAATCCCATCTCCCAAATTTACAATTAGATTGTTAGTGTCTTCTCCCATATCTTCATCTGCGATTCCATAGGATGTAGCTCCCATTCATAATTTAAAGGTTAAAAAGTTGCATCCATCAGACTTGGTCTCCCTCTCTGTTAGGAACCCACACCAGGGACCCCTGGCCCACTGCTCTCTCCAACCCCAGGAGGGACATAAAGGCAGGCGGTGGCAAACAGACCCTGGATTAGCATCGGCTTCTCTGAGCACTAACCTGGCTGCTCTCTGACACTTAGGGCTTTCTGGGTACTGTTTGGACAAAAGGGTCTCCTTGCCCTTTCTGATGCATGTTTTCTGGATTCCACTTTTTGCCTGCTGCAACCGCAGTGTCTACTTAACTTTTGCAGCTTAGATCTCAGCTCCTATCCGTGGGGCCTGTGGTATCTCCCTGACCCGTTCCCACCAGCCAGAGGGCAATCGTCCTCTTTCTTTACTGTTCTGGGATATCCTCACTCGCATTTGGCCCAGAAGACCAAGGCTCAGAAAAGTTAAACCGGATTTGAAACGATGTCTTCTAGCCAGTCTTGAGTCCTGAGATTTTTATGTCAGTGTAGCTGCGATTGAATTATCCGTATATGCTCCCCATCCCCAATCAGGCCTGGAATTAGATTACCTGCACCCTCCCCACACCCATCCCTGAACGTCGGACCACCGAGCACTGGGAAGTAGAATACACCATCCACTTGCAGAGACTTCACGATCTGTTTGGGTGGCCAAAATAGCGCCCCTAAGACGCGGAGCAACCAAAGCTGTCTCCAGTCACGCTCCTGCGTGTGTCCCAGATGCGGCCCCAGGAAGAAAACAAGTGTTTGCGGAATTCGATGGCCAAGGCCCTTCAGCCCGGTTTTATTCTCGCCCCACCCCACTTTCTCCCAGGTCATCCCCAACCCCGGCCCGCAAAATCCATCAGCCAGAACCTAAGGGTGGGCTCCGGATTCGTGCCTGGCTCCTGAGCCCCGAGCCGGGATTCTCAGAGCCAGAGCCGGGCGGGGACTCGCCGAGGGGCCCGGCGCGGGGCTGGGGGCCGCGGGGCGCAGGGACGCGGCGGCCGAGGCCCCGCAGCCCGCCGGGGGGCCCGGGGGCAGCGCCGCGGCGCGGTCGGGGGCAGGGGCGGGGAGGCGTCGGGCGCAGCCAATCCCGGGGCCGCCCCCTCCCCGGCCGCGGCGAGCCGAGCCCGGGCGGGGGAGCCAGGCGGCGGCGGCGGCGGCGACGGAGGCTGCCGTGGGGAGGGATGGAGAGGGGCGGGGGGAGCGGAGCCGAGCGGAGACAGCCGCGGCGCTGCAGAGCGGCTGGGGCGGCGGCGCGGCTGCCGGTGCTCCCCCCGGTGCGCGCCCCGAGTCGGTGAGGGCCCGGCCCGGAGGCCCGGAGCCATGGGCTGCATCGGCTCCCGGACTGTGGGTGGGTACCGCGGCCTGGCGGCGGCCGGTCGGGGCTCGCCCCCTCCCCCACCCCTCGCGCGCCCCCCGGACCCCTCTCCGCACCCGCCTCACCCAGCCTCGCTCCCGCACTTTCCCCCCACCCGCTCGCGCTCCCTCCAGTCCTCCTTCCTCCCCGCTCTCCTCGCGCCTCCAGGGCTGCGGTCCCTCCGGGCTCTTTTCCTTCTCTCGGTCGCCCTCCCCCGGGCGCGGTCCCTTGCTCATTCATCTCTCCATCAGCCTCCTTTCCGCTCCTCCGTCGCTCGGCCCTACTCTTGGTCCCCTCATCCCTCCACCTCCAGGCCATCCGCCTCGACTCCGGTCCCCTGCGCCTCCTCGTCCGCTCTGTCTCGGAGCAGCCCCTCTGCTGAGGACCCCCTGCTGAGGGCCCTCGGCCTCCGTCTCTGCCCCAGAGTCTTTCGCACGCCCCCAGCCCACCCCCGCCACCGCCTCCATCTGGCTCGGGTGTTTGCCCCGTCCCTTTCCCTCTCCGTTGCCTTTTTCTGTCGTTCCTGCCTCCTCCGATTTGCTTTGTTCACGTGCATTTTCCCTCTGGGGCGGGGGCGGGATGCGCGGTGCCTCGGGGAGGGACTGGGTTCGGCGCCCGGAGGGAATGGGGCAGGGCTGGGGCGGGAGGAGGAGCGGGATTGGGGGTGCTGGAGGAGGCCTGGGTGAGGGACCCGAGGGGTCGGTCGCCCGCCGCCCGGGAGGGTGGGGCTGCACCTGCCTACAGGGGCCGGCGGGGCGGGGCCGGCTCTTTATTTACCTTTGGCGCGGGGAGGGAAGAGAGGCGCCTCCTAACCCGGGTTCCCCTGAAGCCTCTGCCGTGCTACCGCCGACCTGCAGCCCGGGCACCCACTCCACTCTCAACTCAACAAATGGATCCAACCCTCTCCCAAACCCTCCGATTTTTCCCATTTCAACTCCCAATTTCTCCCGCCTACACCTCCCAGTGACCTCAGGCTGAGAGAATAATTCGTATTATTATTATTACAAACAAACTCACTCGCCAAGCCCGATTTCTGAGACCCGATTTATTTGCATGGATACCCCCTCCTCTGCTGTCACCTCTCCGGTTCTCTTCCCTCCCCCTCCCTGCCCCCCGCGGCTCTGACTCAGCTCTCCCTCTTTCACAAGGCCACCTCCCCTCCCTCCGGCTCTGCCCTCCCCCGGGGCTCTTCTCTGCACATTGTGCTCCGCCGCCCCGTCCCTGCTGTCCGCGTCCAGATGCCCACCTTCCTCGTCTCCCCCAGCCACAGCTTCTGGCCGGGCCCGTCTCACCATTCCGCTGGAGCCCCAGGTGACAGCAGGCCAGCTCTGGAGGGGTTCCATCTCCCTCAGCCCCTTCCTCTGCACCAGCTGTGCTGTTGCGTGCTGAGTGCCTTCTGCCCAAGCTGCCCTTTGGTGCACCTCTTCCCAAGAATGGGCCCCTAACGTCACGCTAAACTCGGAGTCGTAAAGGCACATGTGTATACAGGACCTGCAAGGGCAGATGGTTCAGGCAGCCATCCGCTGCTGGACCCTTTACAGCCACTGGCCCCAAGTGCTGCTTCTCCGAGGAGTCTCCTTTCCTGGGGAGCTGGGGCCTGACCTTAGCAACGCCCACCCATCCTCCAGTTTCCCAGCCAGCTCTCAGGCCCTGTCCACCCCCTCCCACTGTCTTGTCTTCTCTCTGACTTGAACTCCTGTGCTTTTAAAAAGTTCTCTCCTCTCCTTCCCTTCCCTCCACTTCAGTCCATCACTTGTCTCCCCACAGTCGGGCAAAATGTCTCCTCTCACCCTTCACTCCTCTGCTATCACTGCTTCTGGGAGAACACACCCAACTCCCTGCTGTCCCCTTCAAGAGTTCTTCCTGAAGGACTCACCGACTCCTGTGGAGAGCCGGTGAGGGAAGATACAGTCCACCCACCCACACGGAGAGGAGCTTCCCCCTGGAGAGGCTCTGCCCTTATCTGTAGAATGGCAGCAGGGGAAAGGCCCAGCCCCCGTACAGAAACCCTCAAAGATTCCTCAGGCCACAGCAAGAATTGCTTTCCTGCCTGCTGACACCCAGCCTCTGACCCCTCCATGTAAACAACAACAGATAAGGCCATAGAAAGAACGCTTACTTTCTGAGTGTGCTATTCTTGGTTGAGCTAAAACTGAATATTTTGGCTCAGCATTATTATTTCCCTCACCAAAAATGTGGGGACAGTGGGGCTGTGAGAGGAAAGGGGCCGTGAGCGGGAGGGAAGGGAGGGGTGTGAGGGGCTGGCCCTAGTGTGTGGCCTCGGCATTCTGTGGTGGCCCTGGGAGGTGAGGGCAGAGCAAATAACCTCTGGCCCCTCCAGGGAACGAGGTGATAGCAGTGGACTGGAAGGGCCTGAAGGATGTCGATCAAATCAACATGGACAGCACCAGCTCGCTGCACGGGAGCAGCCTCCACCGGCCGTCCACCGAGGTGAGGCCCTCCGTGCTCAGCTGACCCCTGGCCAAGGACCTCTGAGAGACCCAAGAACCACCATGAATAAGGCCCCCCAGCCTCTAGCTGCCTGATCCTTGAATTCTCTTTCTTAACTCCAAGGCAACATCCCAAACACTCCTCCTAACTGACACTTTTACAGAACATTTCGCCTGACTTTCCTCAAAACACACGCCAAACATTCCACACGGACATCCTAATTCCTGTGTTAACCTCAGGAAAGCCTTCCCCACTCCACAGAGCCCTGGAAGTCCCTCTGAGGAAGGTGGGGTTACTTGCATTCCTGGGATGCCCATGGCCTTTCCTCTCTCCTCACAGCAAACTCGAACCGATTTCTCCTGGGACGGCATCAATGTGAGTGCAGCTGCCCCCAGACCTCCCCAGTCCTCCCGACTCCTCTTCCTCCTACTCTCCCGTAGACCTTACACAGAACATTGTGCTCCCTACCTCCGACAAGCTCTGTGAGCCCTCACATTCTCCACCTGTCCCCAGTTCCCAGGTGGTTGGGGCTTACACCTCCTTGGGACTCTTGGGTATAGCAGTTTTCCTTACCACCTGCCCTAGCTCCGATCCTTCTTCCTGAAATCATGAACTCTCCTCCATATATAAAGCACGTCCATACCTTTTTATTCCTCTGTGCTTCCTGCCGTGTTCCCTATCCTAGCTCTCCATGGAGGACACCACTTCCATTCTTCCGAAGCTTAAGCGAAACTCCAACGCCTATGGCATTGGGGCCCTGGCCAAGTCATCATTCTCAGGTGAGACTCCCAACCTAGGGACGCACCCTGGCGGGAGAATACCTTCAGGCTCCTGGTCTCAGTCTCCCTGCTCCTTCAGGCCCAGTGAAG
>RJWJ010023392.1:0-25898 GCA_004363605.1 Indri indri
TGGTGCTAGCAAATACGTCACATATGACAGGGATTAGCTCATTTGATCATCACAACAACCCTCTGAGAGAGGGATAAATATTTGCAATTTGAAGGTGAAGAATCTAAGGATAGAACGTCTAGATACCCAAGAGAGGCAAGACAGGGCCTGGTCAACAAACTTATTCCTGAGAAGTCACAGAAATTTTTCAGCCAGTAGCAGGATATAGTTGGAATTGTGTTCTAGAAAAATTGCCCTGCTGCTGTGACGTGAATTCATTTTAGAAGGCAAAGACTGGAGGCACAGGAGTCTGAAGCACATGTGTGAGATGTGGCGGGCCTGTGGCTAGGACATCCCAGTGAGGAGTGGCTGGAGTCTGAGTCATCAGGACGCTGCATCTCTAGAAGACTGATTGGAGGCTGAGAAGTGGGACAGGTGTGAGGAGCGTGGAAAAGTCACAGGCTGGCACGCAGATCTCTGGTCTGTGTGACTAGATGGACGGAGCCGCCATTCACTGACTTAGGAATGCAGCCTCAAGGGCACAGAGGATGAGTGATGCATGAACATGCTGGGTGTCGGGTACCCGAGGGAGTTCCAGGTGGAGAAGCCCAGCTTGCAGTTGGAAGTCAGGGCCTGGAGCTCAGGAGGGAGCCTGGATTGTGCAGAGGCCATCACACAGCTTTGGTGGCTGTAGCCAGGGGCATGGACAGAACTGCTATGAAGGGGAGTGCAGTGAGAGGTGGGAGTGGGGAGTAGAACAGACCTCTGGGGACACCAAGAAAAAGAGCCTTTTTAGAGGCTGAGCAAGAATGGTCAGAAGGGCAGGAAGAAATGAGGAGAATCTGCATTTGCTTCTAAAGGATGAAGCTCTTTCGTGTATTTTATGCTTTAAGAAATGATGGGTGCTGCTGATGCAGTTGTGAAAACCTTATCTCTGATGTGATCTGTACTATCCTGGAAGAACACACAGTGTGGAAGGGGAAAGATCCAGAATCCATGTGAGAAGCAAACTGAATAGGAACACTGTCTAGATCAAAGGAGAAAGGGGGAAGGTGGGAGCTCCCCGCTGCTGGGCTGCTAATGGAAGAGTCTGCAGGGACCGTGGCTGTGGATTCCCTCCAGGAATCTGTGCTGAGAAAGGCACGTTGTCATAGCTTTCTGACGTGGCATTGGCGTTTGACACACAGGTGATGCCCACCAAACATGGAAGTAGCCTTAAAGCATGAACCTGACCCTAAAGAATGAACACGTGGGAATAACGCTCAGGACAAGGTAAGTTTTCCACAAGGCTTGAAATTCATGCAGGAGCTATGACTTTGCCAGCATAAAAACTGACACAGATGACTCCCCACCACCCCACACTTCAAAAGTAGGAACGGCCGAGAAATTCACAGAATCCCACAGAATCACAGGATCTCAGTGCTGGAAGGGACCTGAATTGTCATTTTTTTAATTGTTAGTTGATACATCAATTCACTAATTCATTCATTCACTCTACAAATATTTATTGAACACTTATTATTTCCAAGCACTGTTCTAGGCATGGGGGACATGACAAAAAACAAAACCAACTGTAATTCCCATTCTGGGCAAACTTACATCTTAACAGGGAATATGCAAAACTAAAAAGGTAAATAATTAAAATATAGTATGTTAGATGGTGAGGACACTTCTGGAGAATAGCGAAGCAGGATGAGGACAGGGAGGGCTTGTGGAGGGAGGATGTTGCCATTTTCAATAAATTAATCATCATTAATTCTTTTTATAGTATCTCAGCAAATGGTCTTCCCTCCCTACATTTTTTTCACACCCATTAGTTAATTGTATCCTTATTAAAATCACAAGAAAGGCAAATGGCATCACCATCATCATAAAAGCTAATTTATTAAAGATTTATTTTGGGCCATAGTTCTGATTGGTTCACAAGCACTCTCTTGTTTTATCTTCACACCAATATGAAGGTAGTTACTGTCATTATCCCATTTTACAAAATTTAAAACAACCACCACAACATAAACCTAGAAGCACAAAACCCTAGCTCCCTCATCGTGGATATGAAGCACAGCAGAGCCACCTGCCATCTATATGACCACAGGTGGGCGGCTTAACTTTCCCAAACCTCGGTTTCCTCCACATGCAAAGTGGGAGTAACAAGACCTAGCTCACCGAGTTGCTGTGAGGATTAAAAGACATATACCTATGACGGGGGGAGCCAAACCAGACAGATCTGTCTGGTTCCAAAGCACAAACGTTTAAGCACAAGCCATTCTGACTCATTTTTTGAGATGAGGAAATTGCTAAGCAGGAGTGATTACAGTAAAGATAAGATTATAACATTGATATGATCATGTAAAATCTCCCAGACTCAGCAGGTTAGACCATCAATTTAGAAAAGAACAATGACATCCTTCACAATTCTCATGCCTTGAACTTCTGCCAGGGCTGAAACCAAAGGGAAAGCAAGACTGTGGCACATACAACATCAAATTTCTCCAGGTTTCTTATCCACTTTCCAGAATTGATTTCTTCCAAAGAGATAGGCTTGCATCCCTATATATACACACAACCCCAGCCATGATAATAATCGCTAACACTTTTATAGTGCTTCTACAGTACAGCATAATCCAAGCACTTTACCCATCATAACTCATCTAATCCTCAACAACAACCTTAATGCGGTAGTTACTATTATTATTACACCTACTTTATAATGGGAAAACAGAAGGCCAGCCAAGTCAAGTACCTAATCCATCACACGAGGTCTCAGTAGTAGAACTGGCATCGGATCCCAGGAATCCCAATGTCAGAGTCCATGCTCTTGGCACCTTTGCTATACTCAACTAGCCGCATGACACAAATCACCATGCTCTCTCCCATTACTCTGCCTCTATACACACTGTGCTGTCTGTCTGGAATACTGCTCTTCATCTCCCCTCTTTCTCCATCCTCACCTGATTAAATCCAACTTTTCCCCTATGTCTCAGCTCTGCATCATCCCCCCTGGACAGTCCTCTCTGACTCCAGCTGCCTCCAATCCCCAGAGCGGATGCCCTCTCCTCTTCTCTGGGCTCATGGAGCACCCTGTGCTTATCCCTATAACGGCACCTAAGGAGATAATCAAAATGTTCTGGAATTGCTCTCCACCACACCTCTGCACTAGATTGTGACTTCCTTTAAGGCTAAGACTGTATCTGGTAGAATACCTGGAGCATGGTAAGTTCTCTGTAAATACTTGTTGAGTATATGGACAAGTTAAGCGTCAACTGTATTGGATGTATTGATGATTGCAGCCCCAGCATGCATACTTTCCTGGGTCCTTTCTTACAGATTTGGAAATTCTGACTAGGGAATTTTAAGGTAGGAAATTCAGGTAGGGTTTGCAATGGGGTGGAGTCGCTGACTGGCCTAAATCAATGTGACTCTGTGATTTATTTGGGAATACACACATAACCCAGGCTTGAGCCATTCAGTGCAACCCATTACACCAGCCAGAGTAACCCAGAGTGGGCAACTACTGATAAAGGTATAATCAGACGAAGCTTGGAAATTAGTTCAGAAGATGAGTGAACAGAAATGTTACTCCACTCCCTAAGGGAAGCATGAGGCATACAGCCCATGGTAATTTTATCTTGAGACCTCAGAGAGAGAAATTTGACTCCAGAAAAGGTAGATCGAAGAGACAGAAAGAACATATCCTGTGATATTCATGAGACAGAGTTCCAAAGCAACCTTGAATTCCCCCATACTTCTGTACTTCTCCAATACATGATACAATAAAATACAATAAAATAAATTCCACTATCATTTATGTCTTTTTTTTTATTTCTACGTATTATGGGGGTACAAATGTTTAGGTTACATATGTTGCCCTTGCCCCCCTCCCCCCCAGTCAGAGCTTCAAGCGTGTCCATCCCCCACATGGTGCACATCGCGCTAGTTTATGTCTCTTTGAGTTGGATTTTCTCTTACTTGCAATCAAATGCATTCTCAATATTTGCTATCCAGCTGATTTCAAAGGTTAGAGATGGGAGGAAGGGTATCACATGAAGGAATGACATGGGCGAAAGCAAAAAGTGGGAAAGTACAAAATATCATGAGAGATGTTATTGGAATTGTACCTAAAATTTACTCTGTGGTCACTGGGGACCCACTGGTGGTTTTAGAGCAAAGGACAGCTACTCTCAGAGCTGTGGTTAGAAACATAATTATATCTCACTAGGCTTCAACTGCTATTCTATACCTACCTCTTTTTGTCTTTAGTTTTACAAGTTAATACTCCTAATAATAATAAATATCCCAGGATTTCCACTAGTCGGTAAAACATACACACACACATACAAAAATGTATCTCTGAAGTTGAAAATGACATTCTCAGAGAATATTCCAAAATATATATATATATGTATATATATATATATACATATATATATATATATATATGTATATATATTTGAGAAACAGATGGTATCTCAAAGCCTCAAGTCTGTTGGCTTGTAACACCGAGGCAACGAACTTTGTGCCAACAAGTAAACGTGTCTTCCCAGGAAAATGGCAAACCCCTCAATCACATGGATCCCAATGATATCACCAGCATGAAGTGTTTAGATTCCCCAGGGGAAAATAAGAAGAAAACTTTGCCACAGCAGTAACTAAAAAGAGAAGATTATAGTGTGAGGAGATAAGAGAAGGCAGCTCACCCTTCCTGAACATCTCGTCAGTGCCATGTAACATGCTAGGTGCTCACCATTTCTTGTCCCTAAGGAGCAGGAATGCAGACTTCAGCCTGCATTACTCCAATTGCACCATGTTACGGGCAATTTTAAACCTTTTAAAGATGAATCATGAAGGTGCCAGGAAAATACTCCTACCCCTAGAACTCAGCTCAAATACTGCCTCTGTACATTCAGCTTCCAGAACTTTGTTCACCCTTTGGTTTGTTCCTTCTCTGGGTTCTGAAACCACCATCAGCTTGTCCCGGTCGACTCAACACCCAAACATCTAGGAAACTAGGAGAATTTATTTTCTATGTATTTCTTTTAGTTAGGATTTTTTATTTGTTTTTTTAATAGAAAACATTTCAAGGTGGATAAAGAAGAAAAGAGTGTGTTGCAGTTATTAGAGGCTGTTCAAAAATATTCTCAGGCCCCTTTTGCCACATGGTAGGTTTGTACTTCCCTGCCCCCTTGAAAGATAAGTGTGGTCATGGGACCTTTTTGGCCAATGAAATTGTGATCAGAAGCAAGCTGCGACACTTGCAAGAGGAAGGTTTAGAGCCAGTGCACAATTTGCCACATTCACTTCCCTACCAAAGTTGCTGTGGAAGCCTATGTCAAGGCGAACCTCTATTCATGAACAAGGATGACAAGAGCTCTGTGATAAGCACCTAGGTTGGTCCATGGGATGAGCAAAACCAGTGTATTATTGAACCACCGTGATTTGGGGGATGTTTGTTACTGCAGCATAAATTAGCCGGCCCTGACTGATTTAGAATGATTTGTTATAATGACACAGGAGTGTCCTTTGGAACCCAAGGTGAGAAATGCAGCTGGACTTCAAGAATGTATGAGGACCAGGTCTAGAAAGATTCCCGACTCTATCTCTTGCTCGCGTTCCCATTTGTGCCTGTTCACTCTCTTTTCCTCCCTCCATCTCTAACCGCCTCTCTCTGTCTCTGCCTCTCTTTGTGAATCTGTTTCTCACCCTGCTCCTCCAGCCCACACAGGTAGAAAGTAGGGGGAAGATGTTTGTCCACAGCTCACAGCTCTTGAGCATGTCTGTCACAAGTCCCTCTTCCTTTCCTTTATTCTCTTCTCTCTCTCTCTAACACACACATTAACACATTGCTTGGCTTCATTCCCAAATTACTAGGGAAGGGACTCTGATCAGCTCAACTTAATACAGATGCCCACCCCTAGTCCAATCAAATATGGCCAAGGGATGAGAGAAAAGGAAATGGCTCTCAACAAAGGGGGCATATCGTGTCAAGAATCACAAATCAATCTATTTCCCCCACACACTGCCTTCAAATGACACCATTGCTGATAGAGGCCCCCTTCCTGTAACGGCACTGGGAAGCTGAGAAGCCAGACACCAGGCCTGCCTCCCAGCCCGCTTCCCCAGCACCAGGATTCTGCCATGTCATCTGTGCTCCGTGTCAAAGAAGAATAAGCACTGAGCTCTGGAACACAGAGCTAGTGGGGACCTGAGACCTCACCAGGCTGGGGTTCTGGGCTGGGCTCCAATTCCAGCAGGAAGCCAGAGAGGGAACCAGGACCTGGGAGCAGCTCAGCTGGTCAGAGTCGATACACAGGGAGAGGTCAGTGAGTAAGCCGCAGCCTGGTGCTATTCATGGGGTGGAATCGGGTTTTTTTCCTGGGTCATCTTCACCTCAGCAACTGCACATCTAACTTTGTGAGATCATTTTTCTAAGAACAGAGCTCCTAATATTCTATCAGGCTGTGTCTTACTAGCTCAGGCCCTGCAAAGCAAGAGCCTTAAGGGGCAAAGATTGTCATTGTTGCTGAAATCTGGTGGGTGGAGGCAGGCAGGGACTGACCTTACCCACACCCCTTACTATCGGCAAGAACAATAACTAATAACAGTAACAACGATGATGATAATACCATCTGGGGGTCACTTGCCACTGGCCAGTCACAAGTACATTCATATGCTGATCCAATCCATATTTAAAGAGGAGGAAACAAAGGCTAAAGGATTTTTCCAAGGCCATATAGCAAATAAGTCAAAAAGCAGGATTTGAATTTACATTTGTCTGGTTCCTAAAGCTTTCTCCCTCCGCATGGTGGTATCACCCCAGTGGACAGAGGATCCACAGCAAGCCAGGAGATGGCCTTGGAATTGACCAAATGGGCTCATTACTCCCTAGATGAGCAGGAAAGAGAAGAAAAGGGGGAAGTCAGGAAAATAATGAGAGTGAAGACAGAGACGGCAACGGACAGGAAGCGAGAAATAGCAGGAGGGAGAGAGATGCCAGGAGAACAAAGCTTACCTTGACAATCTTATGTAATTCCAACAGGTCTAGAAGGACAAGGATCACAGGCTGAGTAATTGTTCTTCTGACCTTAGCTCCCCAAAGATCAAAGGGTGCGCCAGCAGCCTAATTGACTAAGCACCCCTGCTATTCCTCAAAGCCAACTGCTCTTCCACAACGAGAAAAGGGAAAGGAGAAATCAGCAGCTTCCAAAGGCTGGGAACCACGTCCCCCTCATGCTGCTTCTGTGCCTAGGAATCCACACTTGTCCTCTCAGTGCCCAGAGGCCACCTCAATTCTCAGAGGGCAGAGTGCCAGGAGTTGGCAATTATCGCTCCTGAAGTTCTGAGATAAGCAGCCTGGGCTCTGAGTGAGGCTGTGCTCGAGCCTGAGAGTTCAAACACACGCAGCTCCATTTTTTTCTCTTTAATAGTTCACTTTGTCTTTCTGCGGCTCCCTTCTCTGAGATCGGCAATTTACAACTGCCTGTGGACATGCCTGCCAGCCCTGGGGAAGGAGAGAGGGGGACCCGAGAAGGTAAGCAGAGCTCAGGTATCAGGAGATGTCCCTCTATCACCTGCCTTCCAGCACCAGGTGACCCCCACGTGGGAGCTCAGACATCCCCTGCACCCCATCTGCCCTCTCAGGCTTTGGAGAGACACAGCATGAAGAAGTCTTCCCCTTACTCTCGATCTTAAACGCCTTAAAGAGCCACTGCCTGAGTTCCTAAGTCCTTTCTTGTTCTGGGGGCTTGGGCTGAAAAACTCCTTGATTAATTAGCCCAGTTACCTTAGAGAAGCTACTTAACATCACTATCCCTCAGTTTCCATATCAATAAAATGGGGTATATATATGTACCTCATTGTGTTAATGTGAGGATCAAATAGGTCACCATAGATATAAAGTGATTAGAACAGAGCTTGGCATTCAGCCAAATGTGCAATAAAAGTTTCTGAGAAGAAAGCAGTTAAAGAGTTTCTTTACCTTGCCCTCTCCCATGAGCTCAAAGTCCTAAGACTGTCAGCTCCCTTCAACCTCTGCTCCAAGAGAACAGAGGGAAAGGGCCATTGGAAAAGGATGGGAAAGAAAAGGAAGAAAAAGAAAGAGAAGCGATATTTGTTGAGTATTAACGATATGCCAGACACACACTTGAGGCTTCCACATGTGTTTATTTTTAATATTAATAGATACAATGATAGCAACATTATTATGGTGAACACAATGCCAGAGCACTTCACGCAGAGCAAGTCCCATTAGAGGGCATTAAATGCACGCGCTCACTTAGTCCTGACAATAAGCTGAAAAAACAGGTTGTGTTCATTATCCCTGTTGCACAGACGGAGCTGGGCTCAGGGAGGCTGGCAGACCAGCTTTTTGTTGGAGGGATTCAAAGTGAGTCTTTGACTTCACATTGGCACCATTGAAAGAAGGGAGAGCAAGGTACCTTGTTCAGGGACAGTTTTTCTGTTTCTTTCCATCATCAGAGGATGTGGGCAGGTAGGGCATTAAACCTCCAAAAAAGGAGAAAATGACTCAGAGAAGTCAGGTGGCTCGACCCAAGTCACAAAGCAGATGTGGGTTAGATATCCCTCTGACGTGCCCCCACAGGACACCATAGGTCTCACGGCCTGCTGTCACTGTAAGGCTCCCCTTGGACATCACCCTCTCACAGGATCCCTTCCGGACCACCCTAGCAGAAACCACACCCTCCATCACACTCTCCACTTACTGTACCGTATTTTCCATCATAGGGCTTGTTACCGCTTACCACCACGTCATACAGTTATCTATTTTATTATCTGCCTACCCCATCAAACAGGTAAGCTTCATGGGGGCAGAGATATTTGTCTATTTTTCTCACTGCTATATTCACAGCACTTAAAACAAAGCTTGGCATATGATCAGCATGCAACACTGTTAAATGAATGAGTTAATTAATGAATCAATTGAATATACCATATTTTAATGGCCTTCTTGCTTTTCAAATCTCCCAGTATTCAAAACCCTGATGAGGTCAGGGATTGGATTAGAAGTCTCCAGCACAGCGTTTGGTACATACTGGGTGCTCAACAATTGTTCTAAAATGAATGAACAAATGAATGAATGGGGTAGAACTAAGTTTTTAAGTCTTCTCCTACTCGTTACTTCTCTTGTCCAGGTACAGGAAATTTCACTGGAGAGGGTGAGTTTGGCGGCAGCTCTGTGTAAATGTGGCTCAGCCAATGGGAAGGGGAAGGGAGGTATGTCCTGGGGCAGGTGTCTGGGAAATGCAGGGTCCTGCTGTTAAGAGTCACCCAACCCCCGACCACTGCCCACACTTCAGTGACTTAGTCAGTAGAGACCCCAGATACATGTCCAGTGACTTTGACATCCTGGAACCGAAGGACTCTGGGACACAGGTGGTTCTCTCACCTCTTCAATAAAACTTTATGATTTAATCAGGATTCTGAGAGTGAGTTTGTTAATACAGAAAAGGTCTGTGACTTCAGAGGGTATGAATACTCTTCCTCGTATCTTGACAGCACGTTTCTCCATCCAAGGGAGGAAAAATATGCCCAGCCAGGTAAGCACCCGGAATAACAGATGTGTTTTTCCCAAGATTATGCCCAAGGGACAGAAAATAAAGGTTCTGCTAGATGCAGATGTCTTAAAAACAGCAAGTTTATCCTGTAATCTTGCCAAGGCAATGCCTGCTGTTCTCAATGTTAAGCCAGAGTAAGAGAAAGAAGAATAATAGTCAAAGAGTAAATCAATTGGAAGCTCCAAGGTGAACAAGAACAGGAAGGTTATCCACATTGAAGTAAATTATTAAATTTGGGCCATGCCTCTCCTTCCTCAGCTAGTTTCATCTTGGAGGCTGTGAGACGTGTGGGAAGGAATCAGAGAGGTCTGTGTTTGGACTAAGGCTCTGCCACTTATTGCATGGCCACAGGAAAGTTGCTTAGCTGCTCTGATTTGAGGACTGTTGGGAAGGCAGACCCCACCTCAAAATATCTACCCATCCTGCTACAGACGCTTAATACTAAACCATTAACAGTAAGCATTCCCTGTTCTTAAGGATTCCCACTCCCTGCATTCCTGGGTGATTCAGAAAACCCAGGAAACCCAACTCTAGCCATGTGCCAAGGACACTGAGCCAATAGATGGCAATGCACAGAATCAAGCTCGTATCTGCTTAGCTCCAAAACCTATGCTTTCATCACTATCCCTTATTACCTCCAAAAGGGTGATCAAGAAAGCCAGTATCCACAGGTTGGGCCCAGATGAAATCAAGCTGAATACCTCATCTTAATTAAGACAGCAGCATGCTACAGGAAAAATAGCACTCATGTGGAGTCAGAATACCTGAGCTCAAGTCCCGGGCTTGGACGCTTACAGGTTTGTACAACCCTAAAAAGTCTATTTATTTTACTTCACTGAACCTCAGTTTCCCTATATGAAAAATGAGATAATGCCTGTGTCAATCAAAATAGGCTAAGTTGTGATGCAATAACAAATAGCACCAAAATGTCAGTGACTTAAAACAATAAACATATTTTTTGCTTATGCTGTATGTCCCTCTCAGCTCATCAGGAGCCTCTTCTCTGCCCTAGCCTCACTCCAGAACCCAGGCTGATGGAGCAGCCACTGATTGCCACACTTCTGGCCACGCTTGCAGAGGGAGCAGAAAACCTGGGATGGCCTCGTACCTGCACTTAAATGCTCAGGTTGAAGTCGACCATGATTATTTCTGGAAGCCCAAAAGTCCTTGGAAAGAACTGGTTGCATGGTACTCCCAACCATTACAGGGCAGGAATCATTCTCCTACCATGCTCCTAGAAGAATGGAGAACTAGGACCACTTGGTGAGTGGCACTGATGGCTACCTAGTTGCCCACCCTAGCTACCTCAAAGGGATGCCAGGAAGATGAAACGAGAAACTATATAGAAGAATGTGGTAGTAAAATAAATTCTACATTTTTGAGCCTTAAAGAGTAGTGAATAACTCTCTGTCTCTTTTTTTCTTCTACTTGAACGTACTTTCTTCTGAGACATCTGATTGATGGGGTCTTGCAAGTTTTTCAGCTAAGGTCAGATGCTTGCATTTCCAGCCAATAGTTCGGGATATAGTAAAAGACTATATTTTTCACTATCACAAGACACTGAAATGGTAAAGCAAACTTTGAGCCCATGAAAAAGTATATACTACATGAGAAGGATCATAGAATTGTAGGACTTTAGATCTTCAAGAGATCTTGGCAGTCCTCATCCCATGTGCTCATATTTTCAAAAGAAAGAAAGAGAAGCCCAGAAAAGGGTCATGACTTGCCCACAGTCAGACAGCAAGACAGTAGCAGGAGGGCTGGGATCAGAGTCCGGGTCTCCTAACTCCCAGCTACACCGTACTATAGATTCCTTTTCCATGGTTTCGCAATCTGATGTGGAATGTGTATATCCATCCCAGACTGGCTTGTGGCTAATCTGTTTTTCCTTTACGTTGAGTCACTGATCTAGCTGGACACAAAAACCATTCCTCCGAAATCAAGCATGGAAAAAGAATGGGTCATCTATATCTAGTCTTTATCCAGTCTGCAAAAGTCTAATTCAAGAGCATTCCATGCCTTATTGACAAGGCATTGTGGGAAAACCAAGATAAAAAAGACAAAAATAAACAAAATTCCTGCCCTCAAAGAGTGTCCTGTCTAGTGAAGGAGAAGACGTGAGTACAAATTATAGCATAAAGATGGCTAAGTGAGAGGGACCCAGGGGCACCCTGGGAGCCCAGAAGCAGGCATGGGGGTGGGCAGGAGAAAAGGTGGAGGGGAGAAGCATCAAGGCAGCTTTCTGGAAGGTGTTTCCGCTGAGCTGACCCTCAGAGGATGACAGCGTGGAGTGGGGAGACAGTCAAAGACAGAAGAGAAGGGCATTCCAGGAAGGAGAAGGCTGGGCAAATAACTGGAGACAGAAAACAGCGCATCTCACTCAGACGACCGCCATGCCAGGCAGCTGTGCAGAGGGAATGAGACATAGCAGAGAGGTGGGCAGGGGCCAGGCATTTGGACATCGTCGCTGAAAGCTGGCAGGAGCGGGGATCGTTGCCACTGTTGTGGCTAGACTGTAGACCGTAGCAAGATTGGCTTTCAAGGGGTTTGAAATTTACTCTTCTCTGGGGAAAACCAGTCAAGTGGCTTGGAGGAGAAAATGAACCCACTTCAAGAAAGCTCTACATTGTGATTTTTGATAAGTGGTGTTCTCGGATGTCAATAAAACAGCACAAGACCCTGCTTCTTTCTCCCCATCTCTGTGCGTAGAGGTGCAAACATGTCTTTACATCTCGTTTCCCTTCCAGCCCAGGTGTGAGGGATATTTATGGTGAAAAAAATAAAGTCACATCAGCTCATCCTTTTTTTTCTTTTCTCATTCCATCTCCCTCTCCACCCTAATCGTGGAACAAGCAAGCTCACCCTGAAGGACAAACAACAGATTTTATCTACTCAATATGAGGGCGTTGGGACAAAGGCCAAATTTGTTTCCCTGGGAGTCTCCCGCTGTCACCGTGTGCTCCTGCCGCATTCTGGTCCTTCTACTTGCTCCTCTCTCCCAGCGCACTCCAGTAGTACGAAGGCCGGGCTGGGCTCACCGTCTATTCTGCACCATGTCTGGGGCGTAGGGGAGCTTGGTAAGTGCTGACTGACGGAAAGGACACAGGACCAATGAATGAATGCTGCAGACTCAGGACAGAGTCTGTTTTTTATTTATGAACTTAGCTGTGTGAACGTTCTTACAATAGAATCAACCTATGGTAACACTGAATCATGCACTTTAATGAATCATGCGGTCAACAAATATGTGAATGCTCATTCTGTGCCAGGTACTGTTCTAGGCATCAGTAAATAAAAATAGACAAGGTTCTTACAACAATTCTTCTAGAGAGGCAGCCGAGCTATAAGCAAATAGACAAAGTACAATGACAGGTAGGATAATTACTCTAATGCAAAACTTAAGCAGCTTTAAGGGATTAGAGAGTAGCTGGTGGTGGCCAGGAAAAGTCTCCTTGAGGAGGTGGCATTGGAGCAGAGACCAGAATGAAGTGAGGAAGCAAGCCATGGAACAATGTTTAAGCAGAACATTCTAGGGAGAGAGAACAGCAAGTGCAGGCCCTAGAGAAAGCTACCTGCTTGCTGTGTTGCTGGAACAGCAAAAAGTTTGCTGTGCCAGAAAGGGGGGGAAGCAGGGGAGAAAACGAGCTCAGAGATAACCAGGGGCCAGAGGTGGGGCCTCCAAAATATATATTAAAATAAATAAGTAAATATATATATATATATGTACACACACAGAGACACACACACACACACACACACATACATATATACACATATATATAAACCTTAAATAGTCCTTTTAAATCTTGAGGTTTTTAAGCCCAGATTTCCTTATCTGTAAAATGGGGATAATTTTTTGCTCCTCATGGACTGTTGTGAAGATCAAATGAGATGTTTCTGGTACAAGGTAAGCTTCAGTAAATGGCAGCATTGCTATTGCTGTTATTGTTTTCACTGTCTGTTTGCATTAGCACCCAGGTCCAGAGGCTTAAGTGATGCTCAGGGATTCCTTCCTCTTTCTCTTCTGCTATGTCTGCTAGTGTCGCTGGGCACCATCGTCTCTTTTCTGTGTCTCTGCCTTCCTTTTTGCTACAGGGAGGAAAGGAGATTGTCCCAGGTTGTTCAGAAACAATCCTGTTTCCAAAGGTGCACCACTGATGGGAGAACTGTAAAAGAAAAGCTGCAACAAGACCTGTGTAGTCCCAATCTCCAAGCAAAACTGGAGCTGAAACTAGAACTGTTCTCTCATCTGAGAATGTGTGGTAGCATGGCACAGAGGAAAAGCCTAGGCTTGGGTTTGCCAGAGACCTGGGTTCAAGACTCAGGTTCACCAGTGACTGACCAGCGAGTCCCTGGGCAAGCCTCTCCTGCCTGTCTGAGCCTCAGTTCCCAGCTCTGTTAGATTGAGAAATCCCCACTTCAGAGGGGGAAAAATGACATATGTGTCTATATATACGTACATGCATATATACAAATTGCATAAACACAGGATTGTATAAGAAATGTGGAACAAATGGTAATACAAATGGTAATGGTTACTTCAGGAGGAGAAGCATATTGGAGAAATCACGTACGTACAAAGGCCAGCATCACACAAGCAGGTTAATAACATAAGTACACTTTGTTACGTGACTGTGAGATTGCCTTTGAAAGCAGATGGGTAGAATACCTCTGGGATTTTATATTAGGCAGTTAACGAGGGCTTGTAAAAATGAAAGAATGGTGTTTGATCAGGAGGAAAAAATTATTCTCCCTTTTACAGGGGATGTTGGTTTGTGACATTTCCTCTTCCTAGGAATGGTGGGACCCAGTGAAGACAGGACAGATGGAGGGATCAGGTCTATATCCAATGCTGCTGTGGGATCTTGTTCTGTCTGGAATCCTCTAAGTTAGAGGCTCCTTCTTATAAAATACGGCAAATGCCATTTATCCGCTGCCCTTTGCGTAGGTAAGAGATCCAACGGCTCCCGATAATCTTGATATTTTTAGTTCTGTTAATTCAAAATACTATAAAATCTCATATTTTGTAATAAATAAAATCAGTCTCCATCATTAAAAAGTATTAAAATCTCCCAGGAAAATGAAATAATTTCCCTCTAAAGGCTCCAACTCTTACCCACTTTTCCTATTGGGGTGTTGCTACATATTTCCAATAAAGTATTTAAATGTTTTTAATTAGACGGCAATACGGCATTGTTTTCCTAGTCTGCCCTGCATGGGGCAGAATCTTCACTTTCATTACATTCCTTTTCAAACAGGGGGTCTGGGAGAGGAATTCATTAGCAGAGCCCTAGATCACTGGGGGCTGACCTCCCTGGAGAATGCCAGAGCCTGGAATCACGTTTCCAGCTCAACACACAACCCCTTTAAAGAAGTTTGTCACGGCATACATATATTGTTGTTTAAAGAGCGTTCCTTAGTTTGAAGTGTCCTACCTGCAGGCATAGCTGGGGTGATTTAGAGCACCCTGCTGAGATCCCCTAGCTCATGCCCTGCCTCCTGCCTAGCTGTCACTGAGCATGCAGTCCCACTGTTGGTATAAGGGCCTGGGGAGAAGGACATCGCCCAGCCACTTGACCTGATGTTTGGAAATCTTCTGTGGCATTTCATTAACCATGATTCAAAGGTTTAAGCTTTTAAGGTTCCAACCACCTCCTCCGACAGTCCCCACTCTGGCCACTGTGCCCCAGCCATCGAAATCACGTTTTCCTGCACCACGGAACTGCTCACCACTCTTAAATTCAGCAGACACGAATCTCACACCTCTGTACTTTTTGCTCCTGTTGTTCCCTTGGCTTACATTTTCTTCTCTTTGTTCTCTGGTCAGTAAACTTCTATTTACCTTTCAAAGCCCAATAAAACATCTTCTCCATTCAAAATGATTTGCACTTCTGTCCCTTCCTCCTCTGTGCTCTGACAACACGTGGCATTAGCTCTTCCATACCTCTTCCCAGCAGAAACAGCCATTATACACCGTGAGGGTCCTTGTGGAATGGCTGCTGGAGTACCAAGAACATGGGCTGTGCAATGTGACACTGGTTCGAATTCTGGCTTGATCACTTCCTGGCCATATGACCTTAGGCAAAATGTCTACTTTTTCTAAGTCTCCATTTCTTCAAATATATAATAGAAACAATTGCATGGAGACAATAGTAATCCCTGTATAGCATGTCTGGGGTGAGAACTAAATATTACAGCATATGTAAGGTGCTTAGTAGAGAGAAGGTATTAGTAGATAGCAGCTATCATTGTGTCCCAGCTCTGTAATGGGGACTCAATAACTTCTCTGAGCTTTAGTCCTCCCTAGATGTTTCCTCTTAAAGGCAATTAACTTTTAAGAGAGTAGCACTTTAAGAGAGAAAATTTACCACGAATCAATCAGAAACTAAAAATAAAGGATTATTACTGTTCTGTTATTGCCTACATATTAATTCTCATTCTATGCCTGTTAGGTCACTCTGCCAAATATGGGCTTTTAAAATAAGGCTCCAAAGGTGGGAAGACCTAGGACTGGAGGAGTTTGATCTGATAGGAGTTTGATCTGAAGGAGTTTTGATCTGGGCAAATCAGCTGTGAATTAGGCATGATACCCCACCCGGAGAGGAAACTAGAATTGAGTGGGAGGAACGTGAAGACCAGTGGATCTGAGAGCAGGATTTCAACCCACAGCAGAAGAGGAAGTTCACTCTCTCAGGAAGCACCATGGCATTTACCTGGAAACAGAAATTAGACGGAAAAAGGGAGAGAAAGATTAAATTGGGAAGAAAGAGAAATTTGCACAAATGTGTTAAGGCCTAAGTGACAACATCCACGGACATTAGGGTCTGGTCAAGCTCTTCAATGGTTGGTTCATTCATTCCTTTCTACATTCATCCATTCATTCACTCAAGTCTTTATTGAAGACCCATGTGTTCCAGGTGAGGGAATAGAACATAAATAGGAATTAAGAACAATTCCTGCCTTCTTGGAGTTCACACTCTGCTGGGGAAGGCAACATACAACTAATTTTACTGTTTCTATAAACCATTTCCTCCACAATTCTCCCAGCATGTGTAGTAAAGTTCTTTCTGTAAATGTCAGCCTGGCATTACTATGCTAAGGAGATCCAGAGACAAGGCTGGGCTCTGCCCACACTTAAACCAAGGTTTAAAATAGGAACGAACAGCACAGACGTCAAACTTGAGGATTCCAATCTCCCCCCGAGGGGAGGTTCTTAGTTGTGAGTTCCTCCCTCACCCCAGAAGATCAGAGTATTGTTTGAACAAGAGCTTCGCCTTAAGATTTTTATGAAGAATATTTTGAAAGACATTGAAAAAATGAGACATGGAATAGGGATATTTGGCTGAGAGGAATCCAGGGGGTAGAGAAAGATTCACATTCACTTGGAATCTGCTGAATCTGCTATGTGCCAGGTATTGTGGCTACTCGCCCAACTATGAAAAAATTCATCTTCTATTGAACGCTATTGAAGGAATCGTTTGGGGGTACTATTCCTATCTTCTTTGACAGAACCCCTTTGGGAAATAGCCGTCAGGGCTGGGGAATGTTGAGCACCCTCCACCTCATCTTAATTTAGAAAATAGAAAAGCCAGAGACACTCATTCTAGGAAAATGTGTGATTCTAGAATAACACTCTATCAGGTGTGATGGGACATACTGTGAACTAACTTTCTCAGTGGGGAGACAATAGATTGTTCACCGATTTGTTTATTTATTCACTCCATTCATTCGATAAATGTTTCCCGAGTACCGTCCAAGCACAGTGCCCAGTATCGGGATATGACGTCAAATAAGACACAATCTTTGCACTCAAGGAACTCACAGGCTGGTGGAGGTGACCGTCAGACATCAAGGCTGCAGCACAATGTGATAGCATCATGAGAGATGTTAGGAAAAGAAGCTAACACAGTGCATGGGAGGCGTCATTTATGAGATCAGGGGAGACCTCCCTGCGAAGGAACCCCGGGCAGTGGAGAGGGCATTTTGGGCAGAGAGAAGAGGGATAGTGGTATTAGTAACTTGGGGTTCAAGTATTTTATAAGCCGCAACTCAGCAAAATGGGGCAGAGGCCCCTTGCTCTACCACCTACCAAAAATGTCATTGTTTTTGATTTGACCATAACTCATGGATCTGTGAAAATCCACACCACCTTTCCCCACCATATGAGGAAAAATACCACCCCCAAGCTTAGAGAGGAGCTAGGCTTCAATCTGGCTTTGCCTCTCTCTTACTGCATAATTTTTTGGGGAAAATGTTAATTTCTCTGAGCCTTAGCATCCTCTTCTGCAAAACAGAACTCTAATAGCCGCCCTGCAGTGCTGTTGCAAGGGTTAAATGAGATAATTCACCTGCAAGTGCCTAGATCTGTGTCGTCTGTTACCTGTTTACAAGTATGAGGCATCTCCTGCCACTATTGTTATGATCCCCACTGCTGCTATTATAATCTTGAACAAAGATTGAGGTTTTAAGTTAACGTCTTTGACGGCAACCGTGTCTGGAAGGAGAGATGTATTGGAAGAAGGATTGCCGCTCAATAAAAAGGTTTTCAATGTTCTCTATTAGGAATCATGAGCAATCTGACCTTGTAAAAAATAAAGCGGTCTGAATTCTTTACATGCTGGCGTGGTTCCTAAAGGCAGCTCAAGTGATATTAGAGACAAAGAGAAACATTGCAGGGAAAGGCAGCAGCCTTAATTTCCGAGGTGAATGAGATGGATCGCCCCAGTGCCCAGCGGTAAACCTCTTACTATTTATGAAACTGAAATTACACCCTTCCAATAAAAGGGAAAGTTAAAGAAGGGTGCACTCTACATAATGGGCTCTTGTTAGGCCTTCCTGATTACCTGGGCTCTGTTTTCGTGAAAACCACCGGCACCCGGTGTTTCAGGGCCACCAATCTGCTGGGGGCAGACAGGAACGGTTTATTTAGCCAAATGAAAATTTACACTTAAATAAAAAATACTAGTGGCGTTTGGGCTGGAGAAACAATTACCTAGACTCAACATCACAGCTGCAAATTGCATCAGCAGTAAAAGCAAGTCGGGGGCAGAGATTACACCGCTGCTGCCTGACATCAAAGGCAGCCAGGCTTGTTTCTTCATCTGCGGTTTGAACAATATTTCTCTTTGATCTCGGACACCAAGAACCAGTGTGGGGGAGCCAGGGGAGGAGAGGAGGGGCCCGGGTTGATGTGTAACAACACGCAGCCCGCCGAGGTTGTGTGGTTGAAATGCCAAGCAGGGTCAGGAAAACTCCATTTAAACAAGCAGCTGAAATCTAGAAAAAGAACCCAGAGGGAATGGTTGCATTCAATCACTCAATCAACAAGTCTCTGGGGAGGGAGCCACATGCCTGTGCTGTGCTGGCTGCAGGGGGGAAGGGGGCGGGCTGGGAGAGGGGCTGCGTGTGGCAGAGTTAGAGACCTGGCTTCGAGTCCCTTTTGGTACCGCCTGCCTACGGGATCTGGGACACGTTAGCTTTGTGCATCTTATTTTTTCCTGTAGTCCTGTTGGGCCTCTGTTCCCTTTTGCTTACTGCTCAACTCCTGCTGTGGTTTAAATTTAGCCTTTGAGATCTGAGCTCTAACTCTTCCCCGTCTCCCGTCTCCCTCTCTCTTGCCCTTAACCAAAACTCTATGACTTTCTTGGGATGGGCATCCAGTCCTACCCTCACCCCTTAGGCCCCAGGTCCTAACTCTGAACCCTCAGGCCTAGAGCATCAGGCCACCCACTGCTCACTGAGAGGGCCACTTCAGACAAGTGCCAAGTCCCTGGCTGAGCACACAGATGCATCACACACAGCCCAGCTTAGAGTCAGGCAGGCAGACAGGCTAATAAGGAGGCAGTTTCTCCGGCAGAGGGGGCACAGAGAAAGGACACCTGGGGGCATGTCAAGGAAGCCTTCCTGGAGGAGGTGACACTTGAACTACATTCTGTAGGATGAGTAGGAGTTCTCTAGGTAAGAGACTTAAATAGTTGAGTTGAATTAGTTGATTCAGTGCTATACTCATTTATTAACCCCTCTGCTTCCTACAAAGCCACTCTTCCTCAATATCTCACACTCTGTGACACCCTCTCCACAGCCACAGTCCTCAGTACTTCCCGTCCATATTAGCAATTTCCAACCTGCTTCCCACAGAGATCCACAGACTGCTCACCCAACTCTGGCCCCCCCTCAGGAATTTTTAAAATAGGACTGGGAGAAGCTGCTCTGAGCCTCTGACCTGCACACTACCCCCCAATAAAGCAGCTCTATTTTATTAAGAGTTGTATTTATTTACTCTTTTAAATAAACTTTCTTTTCAACAAAAGCATCAAAGCCTATGGAATGTTTGCCAGCTACAGGTCTAGGCCTCGGCGGGAACAGCCCTGGCTCTCCTTTCTGCCAGGCCACAGCCCTCCCCCGCAGAAAATCACCACTCAGAGCCCACTGTGGGTGTCCCATTCAATAATAATAGTTATGTTTAGTCATAGTAAGAGTCACTCCCTGATCTGGGGAGGGCCCTGGCCTGAGTATGTGTCTAAGCGGAGAGCAGGCACCCAAATAAAGTCAGGTCTCTGTCAGCAGGAAGACGCAGGGAGGCGGAATGTTCTGGATGACGGCCAACGGCATCTGCTACCTCTCTCATGGCCACCCTTCCTCTTCCACCCCCACATTCCTCAGACTGCTCAACTGACGTCTCTCACCTAGATTATTGCAACAGGTGACTAACCGGACTCTCTACTCCCAAACTGGTTTCTTCTAATCCAACAATTCTGTAGCCAGAGTAAAGTTTGCACTATATAAATACAGTTATATCTCATATCTATTTAAATATTTTAATGGCTCCCTATCGGAATAAAGTCCGAACACATTAGAATGGCACATCAACATCCCCATGCCCTGAGCTTTGTCTGCTCCCAGGTTACACAACCCCATCTCATGGGGAGTGCCAGACTACCCTTCTCTGCCTGAAGAGCTCCACTTGTCACTCAAGACCCCAATCCATAGTTTCTGTTCCATCTCCCGGACCTACGGAGACAGGAAGACTTGATGCTGGGAGCTGAGCAAGAGGGTATGGTGACTGTGACCCAGAGGCATCTGAGTGCACAATCAGGACACTTGAGAAACAGTGGCTGGAGGCAGAAGGGGATTTAGAAACCCGACAGTTTAAATAAAGGGAGCATCAAGGGGCCAAAAGGGAAAAGAAAAGCAAACTTGAGACAAAGTCCAAGAACAGAAACCTAAGGGCATCAATACAGGACATGAAAACAGTTTTGAGATATCACCTGGGTCTGGAAAAGGGACCTTGTGATAATGCCTGGGACCTTCTGGCCTGGGGAGGGGATTCCAGGGCACTGGTAAGTCCCACCCCGGCCTGTTTGCTCCGCTGTCCATTACTTGCCTTTTGCTTGACCTGCTCTATGCTACAAAGGCCTGAACCCCACGGGCCATGTGTTCTGGGCTCCTGCATTGGCTGGTTTCTAGCTAGTGGGGAAACAGAGGCAGGAGGCAGTGCTGGCTTGGGGACTCTCATTACTCCCCTGCCTGGACCTTGGGCAGCAACCCCAGCTACTCTGTGTCTGGACTCTCTACTGGGGACACCCACTGGGGTGCTGCTTCCTCCAGGTCACTGGCTGCTGGGTTCCAGTGACATCACCCCCTTGCTTTGTCCCTCCACCTAAGGGTAGCAGCACCTTCCTGCTGTCACTTATCTTGAGGGCCTCACAGTCTCCTGATGGCTTTGCAGCCCTGCCATCACTGTGTAACCAATTCTCTGAATTAAATTTCCTTTGTGTCACATTCTTTGAGTGGATTCTGTTTTCCTATTGGGACTCTGACTGATACAGGCACTGAATCAATTCTGTAAGATTTCTCTGCAAAATCCTTCCTGACTCTTTCCTTTGTTTTGCTTTTGGGAAGTAGAACACCACCATGATGAAGAGCAAATGGTTCGCAGCTGGTAGACCAGGATTCGAACTTGAGCTCTACCATTCACCAATTGAAAGCCTTGGTTAAAATCACCAGCTTCTTTGTTTTGGTGTCTTCGACTGAAGTTAAAAGTAGCATCCTCTTCTTAACCATGCTGGACTGAGAAAGGTACTACTGTATGTTAGACATTTAGGCCAGCCCCTGACACAAGGTAAGTGTTCAAGAAATGGTTTCTTATACATCCTTCCATCATAAAACCTTTTCACTGCATTTCAGTGGGTGGATAATTTAAATGTCTTTGACATCCACTAAAGCAGCACTTGTTAAATTTTAGTGTGCATACAGAGAACTCTGTGATTGCATTAAAATGCAGATTCTGATTCACTGGGTCTGGGGTGGGGCCTGAGATTTTGCGTTTGTCACCGCTCTCAGCCGGTACTGATGCTGTGATCCAAAGACCACACCTAATCGTAGCAAGTCTGTAGACTAAGGCTTGGCAAACTCTTTCTGTAAAGGGCCTTACAGAAAGTAGTTTAGGCATGGGGGCCATAACCATTTCCGTTGCAACTACTCAACTCTGCCAATGATACTTTATTTAGAAAAATAAGCACTGCTGGGATTTGGGCCCAGAGCTGGAGTTTGCTGACCCCTGCTCTGGGCTATAAGTTGTCCCAGGACCTGGCCTGTTTAGTTGACCTCCTTATTCTCATCCCTCAGCACACAGTGTGACACAGAGCAGATGCTCAATAAATGTTTGATATAGGACCGAACAAACTCTTAGCGTATACTCGGTCTCTACTGTGGAATTGGGAACTCTAAAGTTAGTATTTATTGAGTGTTTACTATGTTCCAGGAAATGTTCTATGTACTTGGCAGGTGTTCTTTTCTTTAACGTTCACAACCACCTTAAGAGGCAGGTATTACTATTATCTCCTCTACAGATAAGGCCCTTGGAGGTTAGTTGACTATGCACGGTGTGCAGGGGAGCCAGGTAGACAGGCAGAGCTCACAGTCAGTCATTCCTCCCCACCACTCAGCAATCCACCTGCCCTGCAGGCCCCCTCCCACCATTTTTTAAACTACTACTCTCTCCAAGATATTATAATTTCCTGGAGGGCTGGAATCTTACCAATCCTTTTCTTTTCCCTATAACTCTGAGACCTAATAATAGTGTGTTGCGTACATGGTAAGCACTTATCGAAGAATTCTTCCTGATTGATATTTTTAAATATCCTACTCTGAACACACATTGCTGTGAAACTGGGTCACAAGGAAAATGTACTGAATGACGATCTCTATGTCCTCAGCATATACATAGAAGTTGAGCCTGAAGGTACCAATTATCATATCTAAAAATGCCTAAAAGGATATTAATAATTTAGCACTGACATTCATGTAGGGAAAGATTCCTGACAGGTTGTAAGTCCCTGGTGGTCAGAGATTCCCTGGTGTGTGTTCAGTGGAGACCTGGGCATGTAATGGTGTGTACTACGTATGTGTTGGCCAATAAAAGGGGAAGGCAAAGTGAGAGAGAAGAACATAGACAGACTTCCAGGTGATGGGGGCTCTGCCTGGATTTAGCTGTGGACTGGTTGGGTGTATTTGCTACCCTAACCCTTAACCCTCTCATCAGAAAATAAGAGCCTTGGCCTAGAGCATCACTCAGGTCCTTGTGGTTTTAAAATGCAATGACATTAAAAAGCAATGATATTATCAAAGAGATTGTTAAAAGTGATGTCCTTAAAGGAAATGACTCCAAACTACCAGTATTTAAACATAAATGCCGCTTCTGTGTGGTTGGTGTTCCTGCTTCTGGCGGTATTCCCCCTCTCCCATTGCTGCCTCCTTTTGGTCCACCGTCTCTACCAATTGCCAGTTTACTTCAAACCAAGAAACCAAATAACCAGGATTATCATCATTGTTTGCAAAGTAGGTGTAATGGATCCTAAGCAATGGTCTCACAGACTTCTCTAGCTCATGAAGATGAGAGTCAACACCTATGGTCTGTGACAGCTACTTGAGCTATGGCGTGAGATTGCTCGTGCATGTGTGTGCGTGTCGTGCATGCTTATTTACATATATGTTAATGAAGTCATTAGACATTGGATAAAAGTACACAATAGGACAGTGATATTTTGTTACTGTCTCTACTTAATGAGGAAACCACAAATTGAGACGGTTGAACATTTGTACCAGAACATACATCCAGAAACTAGGTCTCCTGGTTTCTAGTTCCACTGTGAAGCCAGACAAAGAACCTAAAAAGAATTTGTGGTCTCCAAACATGCCCCAAGTTACCAAAGGTTGAAGGCAAACAGGCAATACATCTCTGCTTCCTTCTCTTCAAGGCTGTCTTGGACCAGACGTGGAGAGCTCTAAGGCTACGCGTTCATGCATGTTAACCACACTCCTTTCCTTAGGCTCTGGCAATCCCAGCCCTGTGGACTGGCCAGGCTTCTCCCTGCTGAGACTCCATTGTGTTTACAGAACAATGGCACATTCCCCAGTATAATAAGTGTTGCCACGGGTTTCTCCCTTGTCATGCGAATCTGCCACTATCTGTGAAGCCACAGAGAGACCACACTGAAGCAGGAAGGCCTTGCCTTAGCTCCATCTAGCAATTTACTCTTAACCCCTCTTCATTCCACAGATGCTTGCTAAGGGCCAACTGAGAATTCAGTGGCAGCTGCTAACATTTATGTGCCAGGTGCTGTCATGCATGTGTGCTTTATATTTATTAACACACTTAATCTTCACAATGACCCTACAAAGTGGGCTCTGTTCTTATCTTCCTTTTAGAAATGGGGAAACTGAGGCACAGAGGGTAAGTAATATGCTCAGGGTCAAACAGATGGCAAGTGATAGCGCAGCATTCACACCAGGCAGTCTGCTCTTGGGCACTATATGACTGTTATAAGAAGACACAACCCCTGCCCTCATGGAGCTTCTATCTAATGGGAACTATGAAAGACAAACAACTAATTCTAAGACAATTGTTTAATCACAATTCTAATAAATGAAGAAGTTGTTCTGGGAAGCTTGAAAACTTGTACTGGGGGATTTCATTCTCATAGGGGAGCAGGGGGAATTTCGGGAAGCTTTCCCTGGGGAAAAAATGCAGGCCTTGAACTCCAAAGGATACGCAGGAGTTCACCATGCGGAGTGGGAGTTTGAGTCTCCCAGGTGGGAGGAAGATGATGGCAAAGAGGCGGGCGAAGTGTTCAAGGAACTGTGAGAAGCCAGCGTGGTGTGGCTCAGAAGTGGGGGCGGTCACCAGATGGGGTTGAAAAAGTGGCCAGTGTCTTCCCACCACTGCCCCAGCTCAATGGCCCAGAGGGGAAGGGACAGGCTGCTGCCACTGTCTGCCTTCTGCAGACTGGGAAACAGATGGAGAACAGAGAAGTGACCTGAAAGCCACCCAGCCAGGAACCTGTGCGTGACCCACCCGGGTCCCTTATACTGGACCCTGGCTGTCTGTCCTCACCACCTCTCCTCGGTTAAGATTCCCACAGGCATTTCCAAAATGAGGTTATAGTGGGGACTCTTCTTTACTTAGGAAAGAAAATGAAACATTTATTGAACATTTGCTCTTCCATTTAATATAATTTAATCAATTCATCACAAGATGTTTGAGTTTCTATTCCATTGTACAAATATGGAATTGAAAGCATCGGAGAGGGAACAGAAGTTGCCACAGTCACACCATGGTGCAGGAAGGAGCTGGCTTTCAGTCCAGATCGTCACACTTGCATGTCTCCCCCTTGCGTTACTTTATGCGGCCTCTGACCTAAGTGGACAAAACAATCAGTAGAGGATGCCACAAAATGCCCCAAGAAAACAAGGCCTAAGAAAGGACATAGAGGCCATGCCTTTTGCTTGCAGAGTTCACCATAAGCATTAGAGTGAAATCATTCCTCCTTTTGCCTCCCACTCCAGCCCCAGCAATCAGGATCTCAGCAGGAAACAGATGGCACACTCAACTGGATAATTTGAGGAGAGTTTAATAGAAGGCCTACGTACAAAGGTGTAAGGTGGGGAAAGGGAAATCACTGGGGACAGTGATACTGGGCTCCACCCTCACCGCAGTTCTGAAGGAGCAAAACGAGACAGTGGTTCTGGACCCTGGAGCCGGGTGGGAGTGGGCTGTGTAGAGAGGGCTGATCACAGGAGCTGTGATGTTCCGTCCTTGGGGACACCACTGGACAGCCGCAAGGGAATCAGTACCCCAACCCACTCTTCCCTACCCTCCAACCTTCCACTGACGCACCCCATTGGCCAGACTCAACCAGAAGCCAGAGGCTATAATGGGATGAATTGCGCTTCCCCAAAATACATATGTGAAAGTTCTAACCTCTTGTACCTCAGAATGTGTCTATATATGGAAATAAGGTCTAGACAGAGGAAATTACGTTAGAATGAGGTCATTAGGGCGGGCCC
>RJWJ010023393.1:0-25867 GCA_004363605.1 Indri indri
TACTCATATTTGAGTTCTGGTTGGTATATTTTTGGTGATAACATCAGCACCGTATATTTGTTTTTGGTTTTCTCAGGGTTAGTGAAGCCAGCTTGCTTCTATGCCACCATTTTGTAACCCAAAGTTCTATGATATATAATATCTTTAAGGAGTGGATGTACCTTATACATTGCTGTGCACATATACCTTCAAAAATATTTGTTGCATTGCATTTACCTCCTTAAACCAAAGAAACCATTGTCAAGAACTGGATAAAGAATAAATGGTTGGGTAGTAGCCTATATAGAAAGAGTACTTAAAGACTTGACTCTGTGGTAAAATCTAAATGAGTAGACAGTATCAATTGTTGAGCTCTACCTTTTGAGCAGTTAATCTTAGGGAAGTCACTTGACTTTTTAGAGTATTTACTCTTTCATCATTAAACATTATTGAGCATTAGAACTATGTACCAGACATTTCTACACACTGGGGTTACAACTGTGAAAAAGAGTACTTGGTCTCTGTCATTATGGACTTGTACTCATTAGTAAAATAATAATAATTGTCCCAAATTATAGTAAAACAATAATTATTCACCTTAAAAATTATTATACGGAAGATTAGATGAGAGAAGGATGAGAAAATAAAAGAAAGAAATAGACAAATACTATGTGAGAGATTGAAAAATATAAACAATGATACATGTAAAAATGTCAAATGTATTACCTGGATATATTTTTACTCTTAATTTTACTTCCATTTTGCTGTGATGCTCCAGGGTATGAATTTACTTATTTTGCTTAGTACTGTGAGTGCATTATTTTATCTGGGGAAAATATGCACTTCGTTGCATGTAAAAATTTCTTAGCCATTCTTATTTAAACATTTCTGTTTGCATAGATTATGTTCTTTCCTTCTGGAACTTCTATTCTGTATATTTTGGAGAGTCTCAATCTATCGTACATATTTCTTGATTGTTCTTTCTTTTAATACATGCCTTTGTCCATTCATACAGCATTGTGGGCAATTTCCTCAGTATTTTCTTCTAAAACATAAAGTCTCCTCTCAGTAATATCCAGTGTAGATTATCCAATATATTGAACTTAAAAAAATTGACAACTCTATTTTACATTTATGAGGTTTCTAATTTATATTTTTACATGTCTGCTGTAGTTACTTTTGCCTTTTCTGTTTCATGATTTCTTCTTCACTTTTTATGCAGGTTATACTTTAATACATTTTTTTGGACAACCTAAACATACTTTTTGAAAGTCTTTGCCATATTATCTCATAAAATTAAGTCCATTTGAGTGAGTTTATGGCCTGGTTTTTGACTTTTTTTTGGCATTTTATATATCTTCATGGGATTTTGGAATTTTGTTTGGTAAGATCTTTTTTTGTGTGGGAGATTTTGGTATTTATTTATTTTTGTCCCTCGACTTCTAGATTATCCCTCATAGTCGATCATTTTTCAGTTGTTTCCAACCAGCCCTCTGGTGTCCTGGACCAGACCCAAGTTTTACAGTGGTATTGAGGGTCACGGTCCAGGAGCAAACCTAGCCACTGATCCTAGAGACAGTCTTGGATTGACTTCAATAAGGCTGTGCTGTTCTCCTCCTGCCTCCCTAGGTCTACAGTTTCTTATGAAGCTAGACCCTCTTTAAGAACAGGTTGTAAGGGTTGCCACACTCCAGCTTCAGCTTCAAACGATGAGTGTGACCGACTTTGTGTACCATCTCACTAAGGGGCCATTTAGTCCCTATTATACTGGAGGAGAAAACTTCAAGCCACTAGTTCCTGCTTCTGGACCAAGAGTGGAACAGGCCTGTAGCATTACTGGCCCATGTCATGTTCAATTTTATTTTTTTCTAGTCCACAGAGATGTTTAATATTTTTGTAAATTTCTCTCGGTCTTTGGGTTTGAATATCTTTCTCATTCATTCAACATGCATGATCACTTTCAGAATGCATAAAATTAGTTAATTTTAAACTAGAACTAAATTAAGGCAGCAGATATCCCATTGTATTGGCAATTGCCTAGAGAGAAAACAATAACAAATACTGTATCTAGCATCAAGTAGAAATGATATAGCTTGACATTTGTATGAACCTGTCACTGTAATCCTCCACCATTGGTAAGGTCAACTTGGTCCTTATTTTTTCTTAACACCTCCCTCTGGCGTCCTCTTTGAAACTTTTTCTTTGAGTTTTCATAGAATAGTCTTTATAAATTAATATAATTCTATAAAATATTGGGAGGGGGGAAAATAAGAGTAAGAGCACAGTAAAATTTATCTCAACCCCACTATGCATAGAGACCTGCAGTCTTACTAGAAGCCACTGTATATAATTCAATCCCAATCACACTTGTGATTAATGAAATATACTCAAAAAATCTCTGCCTTTCTTCTTCTCATTAAAGTAAAATTACTCCACCTTTATAACAAAAAGGGAGAAAATCTCCTCTCCTTATTTCTGTACCATATTGTTCACATATATCAGAATTCAATACACATTTGTTCAATAAAACTTGCAAAAAGTTTGGTTACTTTCACTCTAGGATTCTAAGAATGCAATACAGTTGACCCTTGAACAACATGGGTTTGAACTATGTGGGTCCACTTATGTGTGGATTTTCTTCCACCTCTGCCACCCCTGAGACAGCAAGTTCAAGCTTTCCGCTTCCTACTCCTCTTCAGCCTACTCAATGTTGGAGATCTTTATGATGATCCACTTAATGAATAATAAATATGTTTTACCTTCCTTATGATTCTCTTAATAACATTTTCTTTTCTATAGCTTGCTTTTTTATAGCAATACAGTATATAATGCATATAACATACAAAATATGTGTTAATCAACTGTTTGTTATCTGTAAAGTTTCTGGTCAACAGTAGGCTATTTGTGGTTAAGTTTTTGGGGGAGTCAAAAGTTATACACGAGTTTTCAACTATATAGGGGGTTGGCATCCCTAACTGCTGCATTGTTCATGGGTCAACTGTACATGCATTTTAAATTTGTAGACAATAAACATGTCATGAAAGAAGTCAGGCAATTGGAACAGTCACATCTTTGCCACATCTAACTGGAATGAACCATAGTCAATGATACTACATAGTATTATATATTCAATATAATATTAGAACTAATGTCTACTAGGTGTGGTTTTTGTGTGTTTTTTTTTTAATTTCAGAATATTGTGGGGGTATACACATTTTGGTTACATAATTTGCTTTTGTACAGTTTGAGTCAAAGTTATAAGTGTGCCCTTTACCCAGACAGTGTGCATTGTACCCATTAGGTGTGAATTTGCCCCCCCTCCCTTCTCCCCCCTGCTTGATTTCCATTGAGTTTTACTTCCATATGTGAACATAAGTGTTGATCCATTGGTTCCCATTTAGTACTGAGTGTATGTGGTGTTTGTTTTTCCATTCTTGTGATACTTCACTTAGAAGAAAGTTCTCCAATTCCATCCAGGTTGTTACAAAAGATACTAGATCACCATTTCTTTTATGGCTGAGTAGTACTCCGTGATATACATATGCCACATTTTATTAATCCACTCATGTATTAATGGGCATTTGGGTTGTTAACACATCTTTGAACTTGTGCATTGTGCTGCTATAACATTAGAGTACAAGTGTCTTTTTTTAATACAATGTCTTTTTTCCCTTTGGGTAAATACCTAGTAGCGGGATTGCTGGATGAAGTGGTAGATCTACTTTTGGTTCTTTGAGGTATCTCCATACTACTTTTCATAGAGGTTGTACTGGTTTTCTGTCCCACCAACAGTGCATAAGTGTTCCTTTTTCTCTACATCCACGCCAGCATCTGTTGTTTTGGGATTCATCGATAAGAGCAATTCTCACTGGCGTTAGGCAATATCTCATTGTAGTTTTGATTTGCATTTCCCTAATGATTAGAAATGTTGAGCATTTTTTTCATGTGTTTTTGTCCATTAATCTATCTTCATTTGAAGAGTTTCTATTCATGTCTTTTGTCCACTTTTTAATGGGGTTGTTTGATTTTTTTTTCTTGCTTATTTTCTTGAGTTCTTTTTAGATTCTAGTTATCAGCCTTTTATTGGATGTTTAGCATTACAAATATTTTCTCCCATTCTGTAGGTTTTCTATATGCTCTATTGATTGTGTCTTCAGCTGTGCAGAAACTTTGTAATTTGATCAGCTTGCATTTTTTATTTTTGTTGTTGTTCTGATTGCTTTTGGGGTCTTCTTCATAAATTCTTTGTCTAGGCTGATATCTATAAGAGTTTTCCCCACATTTCCTTCTAGATTTCTTATAGTTTCATGCCTTAGGTTTAAGTCAGTTATCCACTGTGAGTTGATTATTGCAAGGAGTGAGAGGTGTGGATCCTGCTTCAGTCTTCTACATGTGGCTGTCCAGTTTTTCTAGCACATTTATTGAATAGAGATTCTTTTCCCCAGTGTATGTTTTTGTCTACTTTGTCAAAGATCAGATGGCAATATAAGGATGGTTTCATATCTGGGTTCCCTGTTCTGATCCATAGGTCTATGTCTCTGTTTTCGTGACAGTGCCATGCTATTTTGGTGACTATAGCCTGGTAGTATAGCTTGAAGTCTGGTAAAGTGATATCTCCCAATTTATTCTTATTATGTAAGGTCACATTGGCTATTCAAGGTCTTTTCTGGTTCCGTACAAAGCATGGAACATTTTTTCACAATCTGTGAAAAATGAAGTTGGTATTTTAATGGCAATTCCATTGAATTTGTGAAAAATGAAGTTGGTATTTTAATGGGGATTCCATTGAATCTGTAAATCACTTTGGATTCTATAGACATTTTAGCAATATTGATCCTGGTGATCCGTGAGCATGATATGTTTTTCCATTTGTTTACATCCTCTGTGCTTTCTTTCCTCAGTGTTTAATCATTCTCCCCATAGAGGTCTTTCACCTCCTTAATTAAACATATTCCTAGATATTTTATACTCTTTGTTGCTATTGTGAAAGGTATTACATCTTTGATTTGGTTCTCAGCTTGACTGTTGTTGATGTATATGAAAGCTGCTGATTTGTGTACATTGATTTTGACTACTAGGTTTTGGTGTCAAATTCTGTGGACTTATTTATGGAATATCATTTGCTTCTGTATAATTATTTCTGTATCTATTACCACAGCACTAGTTTAGTCCTTTATAGCTTTTTACTGTACAAATTCAATCACTTTTAACTGGTTTTTGTACCTTGAGTCTGTCTAATGGCTCTTAACATTTATAGAGTCCTGGACCTTTCTGAGAATCTGATGAAACCTATGGAAGTTCTTCCTTGAAAATGCACTTAAGTACATATAGCCCACATTTTATATAAACTCCAGTCGGGTTCACAAGACCCTAAAGCTGGCATGTGGACTCCTAAAAGTACTTCCATTTGAATTTGTCATATCTATCTCATTTATCCTTTCATTTATCCATCAAATGCTTTTGAGTATGCACTAAATTTGGTACACTTATGCTAAACTCTGAAAATACAAAGCTAGATCAGAAATTAGCTTTACTCTTAACAATTCAAAGTCTAGACTAGATGGAAGAAATATATCCCACATATGCAATACAATGTCATAGGTATTTATGGGCTACAGAGAAAGACTAAAACAGAAAATTTTGGTTCTGTTAAAGGAATATTAGGTATATCAGATAAAAGCTTCAAGAAATAGGTTAACTCTCCTGAAGGAATATCTTTATTATTCCATTCCAGCATTCTAAAAACTGCAACAATGCTTTATTAAAATTTAAGAATCTTGTGAATCAGATTCCAATCAAATTCTCTTCTGTCAGTTATCAGTTAAGTCACATGGGATAAATTACATAAAATCTCTGGATTTCGGTTTTGTCATCTATAATAATAATAACATGAATAACAAAAGCAATAAACAAGAACTATCTTATGAAATTTTGGAGAGTAATAACATTAATAGCAACTGTATCTGTAGGCATTGTATTGAAGTTTTACATTTATTATCTCTAATATATCAGAATGGCTAAGGATAAGAACTTTGGGGTCAGCAAAATCTCTGATCCATCCTAGCTTTGCCAATTTTTGTCTGTGTGATTTGAGACAAGTAATTTGACCTTCTTATTAATTTTCTCATCTGTACAAAGGGAATGCTAATACACATCCCAAGGGTAGCTGTAAGGATTAAGTGAGACGATGCAAATAGTCTTAGCATGGTACCTAGCACAATACTAGATATTATTATTACTATTGAAAAAAGTAAGATTTTTTAGTATGTACAATTATCACCATTTAGAGTAAACTGAGGTCCATATAGGTAAATAACTTTTTTATAGGTTATATATGCATTGAAATATACAGTTGGGATTCAAGTCCCTTTGACTCCAAAGGCTATAGTTAATTCAAGGTTGGGGAGGGGTTGGCTCAGGGGTTGAGGGAGAACAAGAGAGAAGAGAGGGCACTGGTACAGTCCTTGGCACACAGCTATTTTAAGAGTTTCCTTTTATTTTCAAATGTTACCTTCTCATTTAAATTTTCCACTTCAACTGGTCTTATCCATTATTGACCTAGAACAACTCCACCTCTATGCCTTTGTCTACGCTCTGTCCTTGTCTTCTAGGTTCAATTCCTACTCCTTTTGTAAGGACCTGGGGAAGACCCACTGCCTTTTGGAAGCTATCTAGACCATATCTCTTGGGAGCCATCTTTTGTAGCCTTGAGGCTGCTTAAATTTATTTTCTGTATCACTTCCTTGACAATAATCTTGCCCAGCTCTTTATTATTACCTTTTAGGTCCATATATTTTTATCCTCTCACAGAAGACATACCTCCTTGTAAGCAGGAGCCATGATGTAACTCACAGTGCCTGCAGTACAGTCTGACATATACTCGCCTTCAATGCATAGCTCATTATTGATTTAGTTTTTTTCATTTTGAAAAATAATTTTTTAAGATATCTTGCTTCAGTGTGAATGGAACTCTGAAAGCATAATCTCAATCATAGGCAAAATACAGTTCCATTTGTACACTGAGTTTCTTTAGAAATATATCTAATGCATAGAGTAATGAACACTTTTTTATTCTTGTCACTGGAAGATGAATGAAAAGATAATAGTGAGATGGCTTTGTTGAAAATAATGGTATCAAGGGAAGTCTGATAAAATGCTAGAGAGTTTATCACTTTTGATCTCTTTATTTCTTTCTTTTTTCCTATCTAGGGTAAAATATATAGCATTTTAAGAGTCCATCCTTGCAGCCTTGTTAATATAATAGCATCATTTGTAACAGTGTGCTATTTGCTTACCATATGTAATGCATGATGTCAGATACTAGGCAAAATTCTTTTTTAAGAGTATGTTATTCCTTATGCAAGTTCTTCATTTTGACTTATAATACCATGTTATATGATTTGGGGGAAAAAGATACTAAAAATCAAGGCAACGTTCAATTTTTGTCTCTGTGGATTTTTTTTTAAACTTTAGGATGTTGCTCTTAAAATTTATGATTAGTTTTTGACTTGATCTCTCTCTCTCTCTCTCTCTCTCTCTCTCTTTCTTCCTCTGTCTTTCTCTCTCTTTCTCTCTCCTCTCTCTCTCTTCTTTCACTTAGACAATTTCTTATAGACAAGGAAGACTTAGGGAAAAGAATACTTTAAACAGATGAGTACTGGCGCCTTGGGTCTGATCTTATCAGACTGCATCCTGCCCTGTAGGAAATGTTGTTATTCAGGTAACTAAGCATAAGGCATTATGGTCATGCCATATTGATTTTGGGAATCAAAAAATAACATTTTCACTCATGTCCAACAAAAAATCAGTTTACTTAATCATTTTTCCTTTAGCCTTAAGTGGAAAAAGATGGGACTAGAAAATTTAAATTTACATGGTTATTGGGGAATGACTAGATACTGTCTCACAGGGCAGTTTGGCATTGTGCTTGTGAAATAATGCAATTTTTTTTCTTTTGCTTTTGTTTTGCTTTTCTGTGGCCAGTTCTCAGTCTTCATCTTACTGACCTCACAGAGCCACAGTTCTTCCTTGATACCTTTGCTTCATACAGTTTCTAGGACATCACAGTTCTGTGGTTTTCATCCTATTGCACTGGATGGTTCCTCTCAACTGATGCTCCCTTTTCTCCCTGTGCTCTGATTGTTGGAATATCCTAACACACTCACTCCCTTGGTGATCACGTCCAGTCTCATAGCTTACCGACTAAATATGTGCCAACAAATTCCAGATTTATGTCTTCAGCTAAGAGCTCAAATCTGACCTACAAGTATAAGTATCTGTTGCTGACTTGACTTCTCTAGTTGGGTATCTAAGAGACATCTCATACCAGACCTGTCCAAAACTCTCCCCATCCAAACCTCTTCCATCCTCTCAGTCTTCTCTGTCTCATTTGATGGCACCTCCATCATCCCCGCTGGTAAATCAAAAATAGTGGATTCATCCTTTTCTCTTTTCTTTTACTCAAACTCCATATCCAGTCAATTATGAAATCCTGTTGGCTATAGTTTCAAAATAGGTATAGATTCTTGCCACTTTTTACCACCTCCATTCTACCACTCTGGTCCAAATCATCATCAACTCTTGGCTGGATAACATAGCAGCATCCTAACTGAACTTGTCCTTCTCATCCCACCATTGTCCCTCATGTCCTGCCCCCTTCAGTGGTCTAGTCCCAGTAGAACAGCTGGAGTGATCTTTTAGAAAAATGGGTCAGATTATGCTGTTCTTTGCTGGAAACCCTGAAATATTTCCCCTTTCTACTCAGAGAAACTCAAAGTAATTCAGTGGCTTTATGGCCCTAATGATTTCACCTCTGCTACTTCTCTTTAGAAGTATATTACCTCCAGCTACTCTTCTCCTTTCTTCTGTATTCCATCTATATTGGCCTCTGCTTTTTCCCAACACACAGGAATGTTCCAGTCCTTTCTCCTGTCTACAATACTTTTGCCATAGGTATCCTCTTTGCTAATTCCCTCAACTCCTTGGAGTCTTTTCCCAAATGGCATGCTCCCTTTGTGGCCTATGTTTCCTGAGCACCCTACTTAAAAGGGCAGCTCCCTCCCCCATGCCTAACCACCCAGCTCTGCAGATTTTCCTTATTTTGCTCCATTTTTCTTTTTTTTAATAGCACTTATCACCTTCTGGCACACTGTATAATTTACTTATTAATCATGTTTATAATTTATTGTGTATCTCTGTCTGTTGGATTATAAGCTTCATGTGTGCAGGGGCCTTTGCTCATTTTGCTCATTTTGCTCATTTTGCTCATTTATGTATCCCAAGAGTAGAAGTTCCTGGCACATGGTAGGCACTAATAAATATTTGGGTAACGAATGAATGGGTGATTGAGCAGTGGCGCAACAGTAACCTGACAGCTTTTTCTTTGCTTTGCGTTATGGGCTTGTTCAGGATTAGAGAGATTCTCCCACCATAGTCTGATTACTGTTGCTTCTTTTAAAGAGAAGGTCTGTTAGAGCTAGTCAGGATTTTAGTGTACAGAAAAGGCATGTGACTCTTCTTATTCTTCTCCCTCCTGGGGGCCTTTATTTTGTTTCAATCTCCCCTTCCTTCAATTTCCTGGTCATCAAAGAGGAGGCTCTTGGGGGGAATATTAACTTAATACTTTGATTGTACATTTCAGGTGGTGCTCAAAACTAGGATTGACATCATTTTCTTTCCAAACATGCCTACGCTGATAAGTGTTAAATGATTTTGGGAGAAAGAAAACAGTGTAAGTATTAACTAAGTATTAACACAGCTACCAATGAAGTAATAGACACTCTTGTCTAATTTGATTTGCAGATCTTGGGAAGATGTTCTGACTTCTTCACATAGCACCCTTTCTGATTTCTGGGCCTCTGTGTTTACTGTAATAGGATATGGCTGATTGCCATAGAAAGTAAGCCAAGCTGGGAAAGGTCTGGTGTAGCAGTGGAACTCTCACTAGTATTGCAGTGAGTGGTATTTTTAGTGATTTTTAGTAATCATAGCACTGAGTAGTATTAAGAATAAAGAAAGCATGTTGTGTGCTGTCCCATATTACAGCATTAAATAAAAGTAGACTTTTCTTGCCATTTCTTCCCTCTATCATTTAACGTCTATTTCTAATGGTAGCAAAGAGTTAACAAATAAACATTGGTTATCTTATTATGTAAGGAAAAATTTTCTCTGTTTTTAAAGAAATTTCCACTTGTGCTTAGGATGTGGTAGATAGTCTTCCAAGATGGCTGTCCAACAATTCCTCCATTTCCTGTTTATGCATTCTACTCCTCCCATCAAGAAGTGGAATTTATCCACTTCCCATTTACTCTGGGCTGGCCTTATGATTTATTTTGACTAATAGAATGCAACAGACAACAAAGAAGCATTGACCTAGTTCTGGGCCTGGTTTAAAGAGGGGTGGCAGCTTTTGATTTTCCTCCCTTGGAATCCAGCTGCCATGATGTCAGAATGTAAGACTATCCTGTGGGTGGGAAGAACCCCGTGGAGAGGACCTAGAAGATAAGTCACCACGTGGAGAGCAAGGCTGCATGGAGAAAAATTGAGGCGACTAGTGGATAATCAGCACCAAAATCCCAGCCATGTGAATGAGGTCTTCTTGAATCTTCCAGAACAGCTTATCTATCAAATAAATGCAGCTGCATAATTATCCCAGCCAACACCACAAAAAGCAGAGCACCCATTCTAGCTATAGAATTATGAGAAATAATAAACTGCTGTTGTTTCAAGCCACTAAATTTTGGGATGGTTTGCTATATTGCAATAGATGACTTATGTAGTGGACTTTTGGGGGCCCAAGGATTTTGTTTTTACCTTTAATTTTGGATCTTGCTTAAAGTTATTTGGTGCATTTCTACAAGCTTAAGAAAGTGGTTTATTCCACTTGAGAAATATTCATCCAAAGTTATTAGAGGATAGCCAGCAACTGCTGATGGGTTGAAAAATAACCAAGCTTCTCAGGGGTGTCAGGGAGGTGAGGCCATAGGTTCTTATCTCTTGTCAGAGCCCTGTGTGACCCCATGTCCACAAGATGGCTCAGGGAGAGAGATGTTCATGGGTAGAAGGAGGAAGAAAGATTAGAAATGCAATTTTTTTCTCAGGGCACACATAGGTATAACTGACTACTGTATTGACACACTAAAACGACAATGACTCTTGGTAAAATGAAATCTAGAGATAGCAACACCTTATTCACTATGTGTCAATGATGTATGTGTAGAGGGCAGGTGTTCACTTGGTAGGTTTAGATATAAATTATAAGGTTTTTTTTCTTTTTTCCCAAAAAAGAAATAGTGATATATTGGAAATTGCTGGATGTGTATTTCTGAGCTGTTTTCAAGAATTCTTACCTTTTTATAGACTCATTTCAACTCTGCATTTGAAACCAGATGGTTTATTCTTGAACTGCAAGACTGAATATATTAACCTTTAATGTAAATGCACTTACTCATTGAGCAGTTGGTTACTCCTACATTTTTCTGCATGACCTTGATGATAAAGAACCACTTTTTGATTCAACTCTTATTTTTTTAATGCTTACTAGGAATTTTTATTGAGAGTTACCAAACCATCTGATTTGGATGCTTTAAAATGTAAAAGTCAGAAATAAATTGGCATTGCTAAGGTACTCTGGATGAAAGGGCTGCCACTACTCTGTAATCTCGACTTGTAAAGAAGCAATTTGATTTATTTTCTATGTGGGTTGACAAGTAAGCTTTTCGTGGGCTAGAGTTGGTAAAACAAAGACTTATTCAAGCTGTGAAATGCATTCAAGAGTAAACAGCAATAAATGACAAAGGGCCTGTTTTTCAGATATGTCTTTGACTGTTGTGCAGGCTTCTGATTATGGGGAAAATAAAGGCTTATTTAAAATTTTGGAACGACAGGTCTCCCATAAATGGGATAGGTTGGTTTGGCTGCAAAAGAGAACAGATGGAAAGCTTTACCTTGAACTAGTGCTATCAGTTAGTTTCTCGTTATCTTTTAAAAATCATATGTTCTTAATAGTTTTTAAAGTTCAGGGTTTTTTTTCTGGTTTTACAGAATATTTTTTAACTTTTATATAATTACTATTTTCTGGTGCTGGCCTGTTCTAAAAACTATAATGGAATGCACCTGGACCTCTAAAACATCCAAAATTGTGAGAATTAGTTTTTGAGTTGTGTTAAGCTACTTTTTTAAAAAATGGACTTGTTGGAGTTCAGTGAAGTTCAACAAAGCTGTGGCCAAATTCCATCAAATGTCAAAAGCTTCATCCAATGTTATTTCTTAAATAGTCTCAAGGAAAATGAGGCAAAATTATTCACTCTGATTAGGTTATTACTATAGAGAAAATAAATAAATATGTTGGGATTACAGTGCTTTACAGGAAGGTAGAATGAAATTCCTTGGGGTTGATTGTTAAATATAAAAGTGGAAGGTAAATGTGGAATTAGGTGACGGGGAAAGCATCTTTATAATTTGACTTTTTTTGTGTTAAGAAAATGAGCTATAATTCTACTCATTGTAAATCCAGTGGGTTCTTTCTTTCTCATAACCACATTCAAATCCTGTTTATATACAGAACTCAAGGACATTTATTTCAAGCAAAACTTTTCCTTTTAATGTGCATTAAAACATTACATTCTTGCTAAAATGGTGTCACAATTTTAACCTCAGCAATTTTGCATAGCATAGTTTTCACATTATAGGGATGGAGTTGAAGAAATTTCCTGACAACTTAATTGATTTGTATTTAGTGTACTTTGGCTTATGTGTTCAGGCTAAAAATAACTGTTTTAGGTGATCTCATTTTAACCATGTAAGTTTCAAGTACATCTTATATGTGTGTCTTCATCTTCATTTAGGTTTCTGCGAATTCCTGTTGGTGATTGCAGAATTTGATTCTGATATTATTTGTTATTATTTCATTGCCTGTTGGAAAGCAGATTGAGTAGTTTAAGGGAAAACCATCGATAAAATTGCTTGCTTTCATGATTTGATTTCATCTATCAGCAAGAAATATTGATGTTTGTGGGCAGAAACTGCTTAGATTTTTCTTCCTGACCAAATGAATATGAAGTGGCATTCATTACTCTAATGGATAAATGGCCTAGTGCCTATTAGTATTATTCATCTGTTTGTTCACTCACTATGCATAAACTTTATTTCTTTCAATATGATATCTGATATAGTAGTCAACTTGGCATTGCACTATCTGAAGCATATAAAATTTATTCTGTCATTTAAAAAAATAATGTTAGTTATTTAAAATATTAAGTCAACTTCAGTTTAAACTGCTTTAAGATGTATAATAAACCAGTATTTTATTTTCTGTGTAGGATTTAATTGGAACATTTCAAAGTGCACTCTACTCATTAAATTTTTCTTTACCTCTAAAGTTAGCAGTAATGAATTCTTTAACTAGACTTTTAAAAGTATTAAAACTTTTAGCATTTAGGTTAGCTGTAAATTTTGGGTGACCTTGAAATCTTTCAAATTCCCATTTAGTCAGATTATGGATAGGCAGATGATAATGCCTATATGATTTTGGATATATTGATGCATTGCAGTAAGATGTAAAATTAAGATACAAAAATCAGTATCTTATGTATTTTGCTTAGAAGTTTTGATGGAAGATAAAAACTAAGTACAATGGTAGCATAAAAGGTAATATAAGAATGATCTTAAGAAATATGAAGGAACTGTATGAGAAAAACTTTGAACACTCGAATAAGTTAAATGACAGTCTTCGTGCTTGGATAGAACATGTCCACATTATAGAGATGTCATTTCTCTCTGTGTTAGAGAGAATCCATGATCCTAATAACAATGGCAGCAGGACATTATTTTTTCTTTCTGGAATCAGACAAGTTGGTAATAAAGCTGATGAGGAAAAATCATGAAGAAGGAACTAGGAATACCCTAAAAAAGAATAGAAATGAGGGTGATATTAAAATATACTGTAAAGCCTCTATAATTAAACCAGTGTAGCACTACTGTGTGATTAGATCATCTAATGGAACAGAATGGAAGTTCCAGGAATAGACCCAACCAGATGTTGAAATTTAATATCTAATAAAGATGATACCTAAATTCTCCATGGAAAAGATGGACTTTTAAAATAAATGATGTTGAGAAAACTAGCCATTTCAAAAACGATAAAATTGGATATGCTTTACATAAAACACTAGAATAAACTTCAAGTGGATCAGAGGCTTAAATGTAAGAAATGAAACTATTCAAGTACCAGAAGATGATATCAGTGAATTTATCTATAACTTTGGTATGGGAAAGTCTTTCACTTATGACTCAAAATTCAGAAGTAATAAGATAAAAGATTAATAAATTTGACTATTTAAAACTTTTGCATGGGAAAAATCATCAACAAAGTCAAAAATAAATTACCAGTTAGGGGAAAATATTTACAACTTATATAACAGACAAAAGACAAACCTACTTAATATATCAAGGGGCTCATGCAAAGTGAGGGGATAAAGCTCAAAACCTGATAGGAAAAAAGTGGGCAAAATACATAAAATAGTTCACAGAAAAAGATATCAAATAACCCTTAACTATGTGAAAAGATTGAAAGTACATTTTTACCTTTCGGATTGGCAAAAATGTAAAACTTTAACAATATGTTTTGTTGGTGATGCTGTGGGAAACAGACATTCTCACGTATCATTAGTGCGAGGCCCTAATAGTCCAACTCCTGTGGAAGGGAGTTTGGCAATATCTAATAAAATTAAATATGCATATACATAGAATATTTTTAGGGAGTTACTTTGGAGGTACTTCTACATAACTACAAAATAACAACTGCAGAGTGTTATTGAGTATATCACTGTAATAGTAAAATATGGCAAATAAATGCCCAACTATAAAAAAATTGGTTGAATGTGGTACAACACGCAATGGCATATGATACAGTCATGAACAAGTCTCTATGAACTGAGAGCAAGTAATTTCTGCAATGTATTCTTATGTGAAAAAAATACGTGCAAAAAGGTATATATTGTTGCAGCAGGCAGCTTCTGATATAGTTTCTAGTGATCTCTACTTTGATATTTATGGCCTGTGTAAATATCAAGTATCTAGCTACTCCTTGAGTGTAGCTAGACTTCATGACTTGGTTCTCATAAATAGATTACTGCAAAAGTGATGGGATGTTATTTTCTTGACTAGCTTAAAAAGACTTTGGCTTTTGTCCTACTGGTATTCTCTAGTTTCTCTCATGTGCTTGCTTTGATGGAGAGGGCTACCTGGGCAGCCTCCTGTGAACAGCCATCAAGGAAGTTAGAGTCTCAGTTCAGGAGCTTGTGAGAAACTGAATAATGTTAGCAACCACTGAGTGAGCTTGGAAGTGGATACCACTTTAGTTGAACATTGAGATGAATGCGGCCTGGGCTGACACCTTGATTGTAGCCCCATGAGAGATCTTGGACTGGCAGTGTCATTGTGGTCTCTTCAGAGACCTTGAAGCAGAGGATCCACCTAGCTGAGCTGTGCCTGAATTTCCCCACAGACCCACAGAAACTGGGAGATATTAAATGTTTATTGCTTTAAGTTACTAAGTTTTGCAGTAATGGGTTATGCAGCAATAGATAACTGTCTTAGTCTGTTAGCATTGCTATGAAGAAATGCCTGAGGCTAGTTAATTGATAAAGAAGAGAATTTTATTTGGTCCATTTGCAGACTTTACAAGAAGCATGATGCTGGCATCTGTTTCTGGTAATGACCTCAGGAAGCTTCCAATCATGGCAGAAGGGGAAGAGGGAGCTGGTGTGGGCAGATCACATGGAAAGAGAGAGAGGAAGAGAGGGTAGGGGGATGCCAGGCTCTTTTTTACAATCTGTACTTGTAGGAACTAATAGAGTGAGAACTCACTCACTACCGTGAGGATGGCACCAAGCCATTCATGAGGGATCCACCCCCATGACCCAAATATCTCCCAGTAGGCCCCACATCCAATATTGGGTATCAAATTTCAACATGAAATTTGGAGGGGACAAATATCCAAACTGTATCAACAATAATACAATAATATATATCTTTTATATAATAAAGAAGGAAAAGTAAAAATATCTCTTTTTTAAATTAAAAAGACATGTGAGAAGGATAAATTAGCAGCAAGCCAAGGTGCACGTACTTGAAAAATTGTGGTGGAGGGGGTTCAAACCTTGTGACCTGACTGTCCTTAGTACCCAAGTATACAAATGCATTTTTTTTGGTGTAGTCATAGCCTCATAAACTCATAGTATGAGTTTGCATACAGATTTACTGGAAATTATCAATTCTAATTCAGATAAAACTTGAAATATATGTATATTTCTGGTTAGATTTTGGCCTTCAATTCTATTCATGGAGTTTCTGAAGATATTCTGAACCAAAAGGCTGACTTCCTTTGCCTTACAGCGATTTGACTTTGGTCATTGAATATACATAGGCATTTCCTATGTACATTCAGCTTTTGCTAAAACATATTTACCACAGAAATTTAACAAGTCTTTGAGATAATTTGGGTTTTTTTTTTTCAAGAGCTGTGAAGCTACCACACGAAGTGATTCTTTTCTTTTACTGAAGCTCCCAATCAAGAACATATATAATTTACAAATACTAAGCAGGTTGTTAAGTTTCAATATTCCTTTCACAAGCTCTAGCAATTTGCTGCATCATTCCAATTGTTTGGGAAGGGGTTGGTTCGACAGGACTGAAAGATAATGGATCAGTGAGGTTTTGTGGAAGAGTCAAGAGAGGGTTTGTTTTTTAAATTTCTTAGATTATCTTACATGAAGGAGAATTGCTTCAGTGTAAAGTAGCAACCTTTTGAAAATTCTTAACACACTCATAATATCGCTGTCTATTTTTTTTTTTTAAAGCAGAGCCATTGCAAGTTCAGATGAATTAATTACTGCATGGAAGAAAATAATTTCCTGTGGTTTTATCCTTGCATTATTTAGTCAACTATCTTTTCTGTGCATGTGGAGACATCTATCACAACTTATTAAAAGCTTGAGTTTCTATCAAACATAATCTAACATATCCAGATTGGGCAGTGGGCAGGGCAGTTGGAGAGACAGGGAATTGACTGAAAAAATATCAGTCAGCAACTGGCCGTCATACGAAAGGATTTGTATCAAAGAGTCTCTGAACCCATTGATTCTGGGTGATTTTCTGTACTCACGTTGAGTAAAAGGAATGACAATGGGTTTGAGAAATATGAAAGTGATACCAACCTTCTCATCCCACTCTTTATTTAAATATTTAATAAATTATATATGGAAAAAACTGAACATTTTCTCGGCCTTTAAAAGATCAGAAGATAATAAGTAATGTTTGTATCTGATTCCACTGTTTGTTGCAATTCTGACTTCCCAAGTACTGAATTTGATTTGGCTAATGGTTATTTTTTCACATTTATACATAAATTAAATATACATATATAATATCCAGGGTCTCAGCCAACCATAAGAGAAATGATATATACACCCATGTATTTTCAAGCTATTTTTTAAAGCGAGAGAATGAGCCCGCTGAGAAAAGGAGGGATGGTGCCATTGATATTGCTTGATAAAGCTACTATTTTTCATGGCTGTTTTGGCCCTCTTATCTACAAAGATTCATTAGAGGCAGTGTATGGGCCAGCTAAGGCTGACTTAAAAAAGTAACCTTAACCTTCTCAAATGTACTGTAGAAGTGATCCAAGTCTCAGTTAACTTAAGTCCGGAATTAAGAAAGGGATGTGCCAGGCCAGGCACAGTGGTTCACACCTCTAAGCCTAGCACTCTGGAAGGCTGAGGCAGAAAGACCACTTGAGCTCAGGAGTTCAAGACCAGTCTGAATAAGAACAAGACCCTGTCTCTACTAAAAATAGATAAATTAGCCAGTGGTGGTGGTGCGAGCCTATAGTCCCAACTAATTGGGGAGCTGAGACAGGAGGATCGCTTGAGCCCAGGAGTTGGAGGTTGCAGTGAGCTATGATGACTTCACTGCTCTAGCTGGGGCAACAGAACAAGACTCTGTCTCAAAAAAAAAAAAAAAAAAAAAAAAAAAAAGGGACATTTCAGAGTAAAATCAATGTGGGTATAAAACATTCAATAAAATAGCTTATAGGTTTCAGTTATGGCAAATTGGAACTCTTGCCTCACTTACTTATTTTTCTATTGGTTTCTATTACTTTGACAGAATTTTCCTAGGGAGATTATGATAAGAAAAGAGAATAGTAATATGCCTCTGAAAATCCTGGGCATGGCTCCTCCTCTAGTGGGAACCTGAGCATATACTAGCCCTAGCTGAGTGATTCTCCACTTGGCCTTAATGGAAACATAACACTCTTTCTTCCAGGAGGAAGAGTATGATATTTTGAAATCCGACATGAATTAAAGTTAGATCCGGGACACACTACTGTTCTACTGGGGAGTTTTTATTAGTGCAAGTTGTTGACTTTGTGACCCTTTTATGGGGAGGAGTTTGGTAATTTCTATTAATAGCTGAGGCTATATATTTACTGGGGGAAAACAATTGGAAATATGTATAGAAATAACATTCTACAAACAAGAAGAAATGAAGAGAAACTGCCCAGGTAAAAATAAGAGTGACTGCTGTGTGGCTGGAAGCCCAGGTCCATGGTCAGCTTTGGTTGTTCGGAAGAAGAGAAGGAAGTAAGAAGATCATCAAGAAAGAAGGAACGAAACATGTCTGAAATTTTGATGAGTTAGACAAGTAAATTAAATCTGTGGCAGTGCAGGCAGGCAGCACAGATGTGAAATTGTAGCCCTTGAAAAAGAGGAAATAGAACATAAGGCTTTTGCTACACGTGTGATTAAATCTCATCGGTCCGTGGAGAGGAAAATTGAGATGCCGGAGAAACAAATGATGCTGTAAAAACTGAAGCGCAGTGACTGAGCCAGAGGGTGAAAATCCCTGAGGGAGATAAAGTTGTTTTAATGATTTCTACTTGGAGCTAACTATGAAGATAAGCTGGAACTTCCCACCACTGAAGAATATAACTATCACCCTATTCTATAGGCACATGTAGCCAGTACTCCAGTAATTGAGTAGTGTGTGTATGTATGCTTATATATACTTATATTTATGTATAAATATTAAAAATAACTATTCACCAAATCAAATTCAGTACTTGGAAAGTCAGAATTGCAACAAGCAATGGAATCAGATACAAACATAACTCATTGTCTTTTGGTCTTTTAAAGGCTGAGAAAATGTTTAGTCCTTTCCACATATAGTTTATTAAATATTTAAATAAAGAATGGGATGAGAAGGTTGGTATCACATTTATATTTCTCAAACACATTGTCATTCCTTTTATTTAATGTGAGTGCAGAAAATCACATAGAATCAATGGATTCAGAGATTCTTTGATACAAATCTCTTTGTATGAAAGCCAGTTGCTGATTGATGCATTTTCAGTCAATTCCCCATCTCCCCAACCGCTCTGCCCACTGCCCAAGACTCACCTCTCTACTTGCCTCTGGTATGCTGCTTGAAAGGTCCATGGAATTGGTGGGCTACAATCTGTGGAAAAGTGCTGACAAAGCAAGTATTGTGCTGTCTTCCATGTTTCTGTCGAAGGGACCTCAGCCAGTGGTGGCACATAGGCATTTCTGTCATTACAGAGCAGCACAGGGAACAAAAGGGCCAGAACTTAGATTGCTTAGTGTTCAATTCAGAAGACAGAGCTTCAGTCAAAACATAGTGTTCAGGGAATATGAAAAATGTGGCACATAATGTTCAGGGAATATAGGAAAAAAAACTTCCGTGAGAATCTGTTGAGATATAATGAGGTATTCAAAGTCAACTTGGAGCAAATACTGGCCAAATCTGAGAAAGTCTGCAAGTAGTAGTAGTGATTTTGGTTCAAGTACACGAACATCTCCATTCCTATGGAGTCAGGCAGAAGAACAGGGGACACTCCAAAGGAGAAATGCAGAGCAAGCCCAGACAGGAATAGTTAGCTTAACCACACTTGTTTAAGAGTTTCAGAATTTTCTCTGGAAGAGAATTAGAAACTGGTGTCAGAAACCCACTCTATATTATGTACAATGTACTTATGCATTCTAAACTTGCAGTGTATTACATGCATCCTAAACTTAACATGGTATAGAAAGCTGCTTATTGTTCTCACTTCATCATGTGCATTCGGTCATTTACAGCTTACCTTTCTTTGCTTTTAATAAAGATCTGATTTAAAGGACCCTTTGGAGTATACCAATGATTAATATTTGGAGGTGCAAGTATACCACTTGACTTTTGAGAAGTGAAGATTCTGATGTCCAGAGTAATTGAAACAAGAAAGCAACATCATTTGCAAAATGTGATTTAAATAGGATGTGTTAATGTGCACTTACCTAACCCTCTCACAAAACACCTTCCAGTGTCTGCTGTGATTTTGTCCCATTTTACTTAGAGTAATGGGGATACAGAAAAATGAAATGATGACTATTCTTTTGGTTGTTAATTAATTAGACCCATGTTTATTGAGTACTATGTATCCTGTGGAGCTCCACAACAGTGCTATTATTCTATAGAACTTTCTTCAACAATGGAAAAATTTTTCTGTGCTATTCACTACTATAGCCGGTCACCACATGGGGCCTTTGAACACTTGAGACTTGACTGATGTGACTGAGGAACTGTATTTTTAATTTTATTAAATTTTAATTAATTAAAAAATTTAGAGCCACATACCACTGTCACTACCTTTTGAACAGTACAGTTCTGAGAATATGAGGCAGTTTTGTGGCCCCAGATAACTTACTTGTTTTTATTCTTAGATTAATATTTATAGAAAGAGGATATATAGAAGTAGAATTTTCTTCATATGGGCTTCCTTATTATAGTACATAGAGAGGCTCTCACATACTCTAATTCTGCTTCTGTAAAGCTCTTTCTCTTGTATCCTGCCTCCAAATCCAGTCTTGTGGAGGAATGAACACATTCAAAGAGTTCGAAAGTCACTATAAACACAGCATGTGTTGTTGAGTTTTTGCTAAAATACACAATTGAACTGATATTTCTCAACAGGTTACTATTCTTGTTTCAGCACATAGGTTAAATTAGTTTTCAAAAATGGCTTTAAGAGCCACTGTTTTCTTTGTATGCGTGGTTTTTTTAAAAAATAAAATATGCACTAATGGGCAATCTTAGAATGTCAGAACATTATTTTGGGGCTATTAAGCATATGGAGTGTTTGCATTTTCAGAAAGGAATGAATTAATGGAAAATAAGATTCTGTTATGCACTGGTGCCGTAGCTTTGCAACATAATGTATTTTCAGCTGATTACAATTCAGTCTTTCAGTGGGGTTCTACATGATCAAAGCTTTTGAATTCAGAATTATTTGGCTGAAATGATTTGAAAATAATGTCACTGTTTAAGTTATTCTGTCTTCTCTCTGTTCAGATAATGTTAGTGGTATGCTAAAGTGGGGCTGTCCATTTCAGATTATATCTAATTAATTCTGCATATATTCATCCAATGTACAAAAGTCTCAGAAGTTTACCATGGCTTTATGTTATTAGCAGGATTAACCATTTTACCTTACAAATATTAATATCGAAGGACACAGATCTTTTTCTTTCTTGTTGGAGTTCTTTGACAATGCATAAGAGAGATAACATGAAATTTCTCTTTGCTTAATTTTTCTCTGATGAAATATAGTCCTGCCAGACTTCTTGTTGACTTATTTTCAAATCTCAAAGAGTAGAGATATATTTTAATTCAATCAACGTAAGGATCTCTAGCATAGCGCATTGGTCTTAATCATAGTCAATAAATAATCTATTAATTAAAATGGTAAGAATAACAATAAAGCCTGGTCATCAGAGAAAGCAAGGAATGTCGTGCATGTCTGTTTGTGCATCTCTGTCTAAAACCCTTTCCATTGCCCTTTCTTGAGACCCGTAAGCCGTCAGGAAGTTTCAGAGAGCTAGACTTAAGAGATTGAATAGGAGATTGAAATTCCACCTCAGGAGGAATTCCTATGTCCGATCCTTTCTGAATATCTCAGCTGAGCAGCACCCTTTTGAGAGAGAAATGGTTGGACACAAAAAGGAAAAATGAAATAGTATGAAATGTAAAAGAAGAGCTCTGAAGAAGAGTGGGAGGAGTCAGAAATAACCTTCTCCTAGTTGAAATTGTTCCTGCCTAGTCTTGATGATGGAAAACGATATGATCTGAACAAGAGACTGTCGACTGAGCTCAATATTATTTCCTCCAGAACTAATGACTTGGGTGATTCACTATTCACAACTTAACTGAAATTTTGTTTGCATAAAATTGTCTACGATCCCTAAATATATATAACTATATATTTTAATATCTTTACGACATTACTTCAAAAGTTAAAAGATATTTTTCCTCATGTAAATGTATAATATGCGTATATATCAACTAAATAAAATATGCTCCAATATATCATTATAGATTTATACATATATACTTTTGTGAAATTTAATTATTGAAATTAAAAAGCAATTTGCTAGATTCTCCCAGAATATAAACTCCCTTTGAGGACATAGGTATTTAGAGGAAAAAAAACAGCCTCTCTCAGTCCACTAATTTACTACCAGTATTCTGAGGTAATATTTTAATTTCTCCCTCTTTACATAGTTTCATGTATCTTAAATCACATTATACTTATTAGATGTATGAATATATAAGTAATGTGGGAATTGTGGGGTTATTATTCAGCCTTTATTCAGTCTCATTTTTTATATTTAGAAATTTTTTTTCAAGCAAGTATTTTATGCAGCAATTTCAAACTCTTGGCAAAACCAATCCTTCCAGTGAGTCAGACCAGAGAGTATAGTGTAGCAAGTTCTAAGACCTCATTAGGATAACACGACACTGCAGTCGGGGGAAGCAGACATCTGGGGATAAGAAGCTCCAAGTTCATGTTCTGATTGCCTTTCCTAGTATCTCCATGAGTTGGGGCAGTCACTTAAAAATCCCCAAGCTTCACTTTCATCATGGAAATTGGAGATAAAGGTTCTTCCATTTCTTCCGTACCAACAAAGATTATACACGGAAATATTATACTTTGAAACCATAAAGTGTTATATGAATGTCGAGCATTACTATAACTCCAGGAGAGAAATCATCCTTTGAAACAGTTATGCTAAGGTGATATATTTTGTACAAAATAAGAAAAGATGCTGTTTTTTCAACTTACGTTGACAGACTGGTCTTTTTTGAACTACCGTGGGCTTTTATCTCTTTAGGATGACCTTGGATGAAATAATAGTAAAGTTTTTTTTTTATGGCTACAAGGTGTCATGATCATAATCTTTCCATGGTTTAGTATCAACAATGAACAATAATAAGTAGAATCATAGCGTGAGAGTTATGTCATTAAATGGAATTCTGAATTACTCAGTGGTAAAATTAAGAAGGATTTTAGAACAACTGTGAAGCCAGGGCACACAGACAGTTATTTTTGATATTTCATAAAAAGGATTAAGGCATTTTCCCCTGGGGAAAGAAGAGATGTTTTCTTTAACATCCTTAAATTTATTTTCAGTTAATATTGTTCTTATATTTCATTTTACATGGAGGCAGAATTATATTTTTACCAGAGAGGGGCCTCAAAAATCCCAATCTGGTCATGCTTTTAATCTTCAAAATGGCTTCAAAACAGGTAGGTATATTATTATTAATTCAGGCATTTTTAGGTATAATTTATATATCATAAAATTTATTGATTATAAGGATATAAGTCAGTATTTTTCGTAAATTTATACTGTTGTACAACCATCACCATAATGTTTCAGAGCATTTCCAACAACCTAAAAAAATTCTCTCCTACCAGTTTACAGTCAATCCCTGTTCCCATCTATAGCTGCAGGTAACCACTAATCTGATTTCTGCCCATGTAAATTTGCCCCAAGTATAGACATCTCATATAAATGAAATTATACAATATGTAGTCTCTTGTATCTAGCTTTTCTCATGTAGCATAATTTTTTTGAGGTTTATGCATATCGTAGCATTTATCAAGAGTTTGTTCCTTTATACTACTGCATAATAGCCTGTTGTATGAATATGCCACAGTTTGTTTATCCAGTCACCAGTTATATTTGGATCGTTTCAAGTTTGGGGCTTTTATGAATAAAGCTACTATAAATATTCGTGTACAATTTTTTTGTGGATTTAAGTTTTCTATTTCTCTTGGGTATATATCTAGGAGTGGAATTTCTGGGCTGCATGGTAAATATTTGTTTAATTTTTAAGAAACTGCCAAAATGTTTTTCAAAGTCATTGTATCATTTTAAATTCTCACTTGAAATGTATGAAGGTTCAATGTGTTCATATCCTTATTAAATCAGTCTTTTGAATTATAGACATTCTAGTGAGAAAGTAGTGGTATCTCATTATGATTTTAATTTGCATTTCTCTAACAATGATGTTGAACACCTTTCATGTAGTTTTTAGATACTTGTGTATCTTCTTTGCTGAAATGTTTACTCTGACCTTTTGCCTATTTTTTAAGTGGATGTTTTCTTATTGACTTGTAAGAGTTCTTTATATATTTTAGATATAAGTCCTTTTTCAAATATATGATGAGTCATTATGTGAAAATAATTTTTCCTAAATTGTGGCTTATCTTTCCATATTCGTTTTCTTCTTTGCTTTTCTTTTAAAGAGCAAACTTTTTAACTTTGATGATGTTCAATTCATCGATTTTTTATGAGTCCTCAGTTTAGTGTCATGTCAAAAATCTATGCCTAACCCAATATCAAAGATTTTCTCTTATGCATTCTTATGAAGTATTATAGATTCACATTTAAGTCTCTGATTCATTTTGAGTTAACTTTTGAGTATGATGTGAGGTAAGCTTCTAATTTTATTTATTTATTTATTTATTTATTTATTTATTTATTTATTTATTTATTTATTTATTTTTTGGCATATAGGCAGGCACTATCCCATCGCTGTTTAAAAGACTATTCTTTCTCCACTGAATTGACTGGCACCTTTGTTGAAAATCAACTGACCATATATATTTAAGAGTTTACTTTTGGGCTCTGATGTATTCCACTGACCTATATATTTATCTTTATGTCAATACCACACTGTTAATTACTATAACTTTGTAATAAGTGTTTAAATTAGGCAATGTGAGTCCCACTGTTTTCTTCTTCTTCAAAATTATTTTGGCTATTTTAAATCCTTTACATTTTTATATAAGTTTTTATTTTATTTTTCTAAATTCAGGATATTATGGGGGTGCAAACATTTTGGTTACATGAAATGTTTTTGCCTTGCCCATGCCAGGGCTACAAGCATGTCCTTCCCCCATACAGTGTGCCCTGTTTCCATTAGCTGTGGGTTTACCCCCCAATCCCCCTAACCCCCCTACCTGATGGGCTCAATCTCTATCCAGGATAATATAAGAGGTGCTAGGTCATCATTGTTTTTTGTAGTTGAGTAGTATTCCATGGTATATATATATACCACATTTTATTAATCCACTCATGTATTGATGGGCATTTAGGTTGTTTCCACATCTTTGCAATTGTGAATTGTGCTGCTATAAAAATTCAAGTGCAAACTAGTGCAACCTCTGTGGAAAGCCATATGGAGATACCTTAAAGAGATGCAAGTAGAATTACCATTTGATCCAGCAATCCCATTACTGAGCATCTACCCCAAAGAACAAAAATCGCTCTATGAAAAAGACACCTGCATCCGAATGTTTATAGCAGCGCAATTCACAATTGCAAAGGTGTGGAAACAGCCCAAGTGTCCATCAATACATGAGTGGATTAGTAAAATGTGGTATATGTATACCATGGAGTACTATTCCGCTTTAAGAAACAATGGTGATATAGCACCTCTTGTATACTCCTGGATAGGGTTGGAACGCATTCTACTAAGCGAAGTATCC
>RJWJ010023394.1:0-25887 GCA_004363605.1 Indri indri
AGCAGGGGAGGAATAGAAGAGGAAAAAGCTACCTAATAGGTACAACAAACACTATTCAGGTGATGGACACACTAATAGCCCTGACGTAAGCATTATAAAAGCTATATCCATGTAACAAAAACATTTGTACCTTAATATTTTGAAATTTTTTTTAAAAATCTGAAACAATTATGGAACCATAAGATTTGATGAAGCTGGTGGTAGCCATATGGAACTTAGTATATTCTTTTCATATTTCTATACAGTCAATTGGTATAAACATTTTTTTCAAAGACAAAAATAAAAAGAGAAAGATGGAAGAAAAAGCAGGAGCCTACAACCGTGAGAGCCAGATAGAGCAGAGAGAGAGATGAGCAGCCTCGGTGCTGGATCTGCAACTGACACCAAACGTACCCTCTGAGATTAACATGAGCTGCCCCTGAGTTTCTAGCATTTTCCAGTATAATTAGTTGATTTGGTTATTTACATGAACTTTGTCTTTGTCTTACATTTATCAGATAGGAAATCTTATTTAATTTTGATAACTAAAAGTTATAATATTAACTTTATAAAAGTTATTAAAATTGGAGTTATGAAAAGTTAAGTAGGTTTTTTTAACTGCACATTTTTATATTTTGGGACATCTGAAATAGATAGAAACATATAAAGACAAAATGATAGTCACCCATATTCCACCACCCAGAATTAATCATTATTGATGTTTTATCATATATGCTTCTAGACTTTTTTTTTTCCATATGCCATACATTATACTTGCAGGAATTAAAGAATATGAGTTGTATGACAACGATAAAGAACATGGCTTTCCTAAAAAGGAGAAGGCTTAGACTTATGTAATAACAAGAATGCAAAAATTTCCCATTTATTTATTCATCCCTTATTTTTAGGAAGAGATTAGTCATATTTCTACCTTATTCCTTTAGATATCTTTAATTTTTAAAAATTTTTAGTAATATGATTTTTAATTGACAAACCATAATTGTATGCATGTAGGGGGTACAATGATGTTTTGGTTCATGCACAGAATGTGGAATGATTAAATCAATTAATGTATCTATCACCTCACTTATCGGTTTTTATGATAAGACAGTTGAAAGTTACTCTTAGCTATTTTGAAATATACATTAACTACAGTCACCCTGCTGTACAATAGATCTCAAAAACTTATTTCTCCTAACTTAAACTTTGTACTCTTTGACCAACATCTCCCCATTTCCTTTAGATAGTCTTTAAAGTTCTTTCATTTGATATAACAAAGGACTGCACTCAATAAATGTTTCAATGAGGAAAGGATTTCATTCTTAATGGGCAATCATTTTTTTTATAGTTTTCAAGAAGATTATTCTCTAGACTCTCTTGGCATAGTCTATTCAAAATTTAATAATTCTTTTGAAAAGGAATTTAAAAATTCTATCTACTATGATGTACTTATTACTTAAGTTCCTTTGCTCTGGTCATCAGTAGATAGAAAACATGTGGCTTTATTTTACATACTGGCTTTATTATACTTTATCCTTATTGCCAATGTCACCATCATTTTATGTTAAATCTGTTTCCTTATGTTTTCCCTTAGTTACCTTAACATGCTTTCTTAATTATTTTATGCCTTCAGTTTTCAAAAACTTTAATCACGTCCTTCAGAAAACTCCCTGCCAGTCCGCCAAATCCATTGCAGAAGGAAACATACATTCCCCAAATATCCTCAAGCTCTTTGCAAATTGATGATTTTAATTACTTGATTTTGAATTTTAGGTTTATATTTAGGCTATATAATTAGCCTGCTTTATATTGTATTCGATAATTCAGTGTTTGTTTAGCATGGATACTGGTGCATAGGAGAAAGGAAGGGAGCAAAGAAGCAGCCACAAACATCCCCAAATCCCTGTGGAGCTGAAAGTCTAGTCATGAAAATGGGCGTTAGTCAAAGAATCATACGAGTATCTAAAGAGAACTGAGATAGGCCCTATAAAAGAGAGATTCATGATGCTGTACTAGGGGGAATTAACTTAGTTGAAGAAGTCAGGGAATGCTTCCCTCAGAAAACAATGATTAATCTCAAGGTGTAGAGTTAAATAGTTGACACAATAGGGCAGGGCACATGGAAGATGGTAAGTGGGAAGGATAGTCTAGGGAACTGAATTTCTATGCATTAAAAATTAAAAAAAAAAATCATAGAATCTCTAAATGTTAAACCCCTTTTTGGTGAGTAAACAGACTCAAAGAGGTTAAATGAGTTACCCAAAATTCATTCTGTGAGTTAATGAGGGACTCAAATGTCCTCATTTCTCATCCAGTATTTTGTCTACTGTGCAGAGCTGCTTCCCCCTGCAACTTTGGTTCTTTCCATCAAGCGAAATATGCCAGGAAAGATACATTGAGCTAAGCACTAGCAAAAATAGGAATTCAATCATCAAAACATTAGTGAACCATTATAACTAGATGGCTTTTGCCAGTAAGCAGTACAGCAAGCTACTCTTTTTCTTACCTTCAGCAAGAACACAGAGAGGATAAATCAGCATCCATAGTGTTTGACTGAGCCACGTCAAGACAGCATAGGATATTCCTATGACTGATAACATGCTGTAAGTGTACCTGAAAGGAGACCAGAAGTTCTTAAACATCATTTGCTGCTGATGTCTGGGAAATAACCGGAGAAGAAACGTAATACAGAGATAAAATTGAAAAGTGTGCAAATTACATATTTTATTTCCTATAATTTCAACAAGAGGTAAAAAATGGGGGAAAGGGGACCATGTCAGTCTAGCTTGTCTCATGGGTATATCATGGATAATTATAGAGCTGAACAGAGCAAGGATGTAACTCTTACCTACCCTCAAGAAATTATAGTTACAAATTTCCTAGATTGGTGACTTAAATTTCATTAAAAAGCCAAGCCCATTTTATGCAGCAAGACAGTGAGGTTTTTAAAGACAGACATACTTGTAAATATCTCAGGAATGAATTTACAAATAAAAATGTGACTTCCAAATCGTTATTTGGCATTCCTCTGCTTCTGTAGTTGTGCCATCTTATATGATCAATTAAAGAAATGGCCTTGGAAGGAGCTTGTCTGGGGTACAGTAGGTAGCTCTAAACCTACCATTGTGATGTAAGAAGCGGTCTACATCTTTTTTTATTGCTTTGAATAGGCCAGTGGTTCTGAGGCTTGAGCATATATCAGAATCTCCCAGATGGCTTGTTACAGCACACATTGCTGGGCCCCACCCTGAGTTTCTGATTAGTGGGTCTCAGAGGCTGAGAATTTGTATTACTAACAAGCTCCAGGTGATGCCAATGCTAGTTGCTGGCCACACTCTGAGAACCATTGGTATAGGCAATACATACATATGGCAAAACAAAACCACCTAAAAAGTCTTGAAAACATGAATGGAGAATAGTAAATCTTTCTCTCATTCCAGGACCTGAATTCTACTCAGAGACAAATGCCCAATGCTACTTTCTTAAGTATTCTTTCAGAAATGTTTTTGCATATATGCATATCTATGTGTATATTTACTATATATGATTATACCAACTGTACAGGCCCTCACTAAACTTTTATCAAACTTTTTGATGTTTACCAATCTAAGTTAAAAATGGTATTGCATTATCTTTCTCTTACTAATGAGTGGGTGAGCATCTTTTCATGGTTAAGTCACTTTTGATGAAGTCCAACTTATTTATTTCTTCTTTTGTTGCTTGTGTTTTTGGTGTCATACCTAAGAATCCATGGCTAAATCCAAAGCCATCAAAAATTTCCCCTATATTTTCTTCTACTAGTTTCACTACAGTTTTAGCTTTTACATGTAAGTTAAGGATCCAGCTTCATTCTTTTGCATGTGGATATCCAGCTGTCCAAGCATCATTTGATGAAAAGGTTGTTCTTGCCCCCAGTGAATGGTCTTGGCATTCTTTTTGAAAATTAACTGACCAAAAATGTGAGAGTTTGTCTCCGGACTATCAATTCTATTCCACACTTTATCCATATGCCAGTATGACACTCTTGATTATTATTGCTTTATAGTAAGTTTTGAAATTGGGAGGAGTGAGTCCTTCAGCTATGTTCCTCTTTTTCAAAGATTGTTTTTATTGTTCTGGGTTCCTTGAGTTTCCTTATGAGTTTTAGGATCAGCTTCTCAATTTCTGCAAAAAAGTCAGCTGGGATTCTAACAGGGATTACATTGAACCTACAGATCAATTTGGGGAGTACTGCCATCTTAGCAATATTAAGTCTTCAACCCATGTGGGCTGCCTTTCCATTTGTTTAGATCTTTAATTTTTTTCAACAATGTTTTGTAGTTTTCAGTGTACAAGTTGCATCTTTTATTAAATTTATTCCTAAGTACTTTATTCTTTTTAATGCTATTCTAAACAGAATTGTTTTAATTTTAGAATAGTTCATTGCAAATGTATAGAGCCATAATTGATTTTTATATATTGATCTCATATTCTACAACCTTGCTAAACTTATTGTTAGTTCTATTATTTTTAAAGTATATTCCTTGATTTTTTTTACATATAAGATCATGTCATCTGCCAAAAGAGATAGGTTTACTTCTTTCCAATCTGGATAGCTTTTATATATTTTTGTTCATTTGTTTTGTGTTTTGCCTAATTGCCAGGCATAGAACATCCAATACAATAGAAATGACAAGAGTAGACATCCTTGTCTTGTTACTAATCTTAGGAGGAAGGCATTAGTCTTTCACCATTAGATGTCATGTTAGTTATGGATTTTTCATAGATGCCTTTATCAGCTTGAGGAAGTTCCCTGGTCTTTTATTTGAAAAAAGTCATTTTGGGGTAGGTTGGGAAGGCAGTTCTAACTCTCCCTGCAGCCCATTTTACAGAGGGGAAAAAAGAGTTTCAAAAAGTTTAGGTGCCCAGGAATTTCACTCCTAGGCATAAGGGAAATGAAAACATGTGCACACAAAAGCTTGTACATGGATGTTCATAGCAGTTTTCCTCATGGCCAAAAAGTAGAAACAATTCAAATGTCCATCAACTGATGAATGGATAAACAAAAAGTTATATATCAACACAACAGAATAGTATTCAGCTATGAAAAGCAATGAAGTATTGATATATGCTATAACATAGAAGAACCTTGAAAACATGATGCTAAGTAAATGCAGCCTGTCAAAAAGACCACATATATCGATGATTCTATTTATGTGAAATTTCCAGAATAGGCAAATCCACAGAGACAATGTATGGGTGGTTGCCTGGGCCTGGGGGAAGGAGGGAATGGGAATTGACTGCTAATGAGTATGGGGTTTCTTTTCGGGGTGATGAAAATGTTCTTAGATAGCAATGTTGGTTTCACATTTCTTTGAATTTACTAAAACCCACAAATTTTATACTTTAAAAGGATGAATTTTATAACACATAAGTCACATCTCAATAAAGCTGTTACTAAAATAAAAAAGGTTAAGTGATTTGTCTAAGATCATTTAGCAAGTAAGTAGTGGAGATGGGTTCATCCAGGGAGATCATCTACTTCTATGTCCATAAGTCTTCCCATACAGCATGTTACCACTTTCAATACAAAAGTTGTTTTGTTCTCTAATTGGTTTATTGAGCTTATCTGAGATTAAATCAATACTGAAAGAACCAGACATACCTAAGAACAGTATATTAGAAAGCTACAGTCTCAAATAAGACACGAATGTCCCATGAATTTTATAGTCAGGGGCTATAAAAGTCCATGAAGTTTGCCCCAAGTCTATAAAACTATCAGTTAAAAAATGAAAAATTTCTAATTTTTATATACAAAGAATTATAGTCATTTTAATTCAACAAAATATTTCATTCTAATTCATCTAGGACTCAAACTATTAGACATAGTTTAATCCAGATAAGCTATCAACAATAAAGAATTTACATAACCCCAGCTAAAAACTAGGGCTGTTTGGTTACCTAGTCACATCCAGATCTTTCAAGTGGGAGGCCAGTTGTCATTTGTGAAAGCTAACCTACGAGTTAGGACACCCCTCCAAAGTGAGGTATAAGGGCTCACTGAGCAAAGGGGACTGTTTCACATCACTACTGGTAGAGATAAGACCAGGCACATCTCATTGCAAAGTTTTAGAATGAGAAGCATGCTGAACACTATCCAGAGCAAGGGTTCCCTTCCACAAAAGGACTTAAGTTAGTCATTTGAACCTACTATTGGAATTCTACTAATTCTAATAGAATTGTATACAAATAGATATGGAAGTGCAATTTTTTCCATAGAGATGGTCCCATATTTAAAATATTCCTGAATTCACAGAAACCAACTTGGTAAATTCTGACAAGGTTATGATAAAAGTCCTGCTTTGCTTATTAAAGTAACATGTACTACAGGAATCGTAAGGAATGCCTTTCATTAGCAAACAGCTGTTGTAAGGGTTATTCCAAGTTGGTGCTATGCCAAGCCTTGTCTGGAAAAGTGAATGCATTGATTTGCTCTTGTAATACCATGGTAGGTTTTCATTATCTTTGATATGCCCATTAAGGAAAGCACTAAAAATACATTTCCATATCAAGATAAAATAATTTGAAAAGGGATATGTTTTTCTCTCTCATTCAGAATAACCAATGTAAGCGCTATTACTGGTTTCAATGTAGAAAGAAATTTGGCCTTGTTTTAAGAGATTATTTTTCCTTCTTACCTAACCATATCCAATAGATTCCAAAAGATGAATAAAACACACACCACATATTTCTCTTGGACTTCCTCTTGACTGGTGATTACCACAAAAAGGATGATTATTCTCTCTGTGAGCTAACAAAGAAACAGCAAAATCAAAAATTAGGATCATCTGTTAGGCCATGTAGATAAACTTCTAATTTTAAAAACCACATCTTTTAAAAGTATGCTTAAGCTGGAAATATGTATATTAAACTGTTAACAATGACAATCTCTGAGTTAGGAAGGTTATGGATGAATTTCATTTCCTTTTAGTTTTTCTGTACTTTCCAAATTATTATATAATGAATGAAAAGATAATATATATCAATATCTGATCTAAATCAGGATATTTCCCTTTTTCTTGCCACATGCACACATTTCTATTCATTTTGGCAAGCTCTTATTGAGTTTCCACTGTGTGTTAGATGCTATAATTAAAACATGGTCCTTGCTTCCAGAGAGGGTAGCAGTGATGGGAGAACATGCAGCAATAACCAGCGCAGTGTGTGCTGTGTATGGGAACACAGGTGAGGGATATACTTTCTGCCTGGGGAAAGAATGCAGAGAGATATACGAAGACAGGCAACATGTCAGTTGGATCTTGAAAAATGAATAGGAGTTTGTCAGGTAGACTGGATGTGAGAAAGGACATCCTGGCAAAAGGAGCAGCCTGAACAGAGGTAGAGGAGTGAGAATGTAGGGTGCCTTGCAGAGTAATAGGAACCACTGGGAGGATAGAGTGGAGGGTGCTTAGAAGAGAATAATAGGAGATGAAATTGAAAACATGTTTGGGGCTGGGTTGTGAAGGGTTTTGAATGACAGGCTGAGAAATTTTAATTTCATCCCATAGAGAAACCATTTTTGTTGGCAGGGAGTAGGGAAGTAATATAATCTTAACCTTCATAAGCTAGTGGAAAATGAAAAGAATTCAACATAGTCTTGGAATATATATTCCTAGTCAGTAAGCATTTACAAGTCATTGAAAATTCACGTATTTTTGGCTTAGCTCCAATTACTAGCCTCAAAAAAAAAAAGATACATTCCTTTTTCTCAAACTAAAGTGCCTTTCTTATATTAATATATCTTGTACGTTCTGCATTTTTTGTGTTTTTTAATAGAACATTTTACTTTGTTCTCAATGGTCAAAGGAAAATATACTTGAGATTGAAGGAGCATTAAAGGGAGGATTGCTTTATATTTTTCAATAACTGCCTTTATTTTTAAAGTAGATCAAGGAGAAAAGACTGGGATAGCCTATGACTTAGAATCATAGGCTGTTAGTCCTGAAAAATCACCTCGTGCAGAGAAATCCAAGATTTGCCAACAGTTGGCCACATGATCAGAAATCCACATGTATAAGCTATATCAGTATGTTTATGACTACAATGGTGAGTCAAGAGGTTCCTTGCTTGGCTAAGGGGAATTAGATATGATTCAAACCTTAGTCAATCTATGGAAGCTATCTACATAGCTGTTTTTGTTAGCCTTTCTTTATAATATAATGCCCTAGATTCTTGAATTTAATTATGTTTATATAATGCATTCCACTGAACTGCAATTATGATTACTGAATGATCCAACCTTGTTGTAATGACACCTGGCAGCCTTCAAATACAAGATCTTAGCAGCAAACAAGTACTTAGGCACTACCTAATCTTGCATTTGAGCAGTGCCTGGTAATTAAGCAAACATTCTAGATTTTGCTAAAAATCTCAGGAGATACATGCACATGAATGCATGCACACAACACAGATATTTACTTACATGGCTGACTGCTGAAAAAACAGACACCTCTTGGTAAAAATGATTTCTAGGGTCCCCTCTAGATAAAATATTCTGATATTAACCAAACCCAACCTTTGTACAAATAAGGAATTGGGAAACCAGAGAAGTTAAGTGACTTGTACAAACTAATGGCAGACCTGGAAACATATATATCTTAAGTCTCCTGGTTTCCAGAGTAGTGAACTATCCATGATGTCAGGCTGCCCCTTAACTGACGAGGACAGAAGGGAAAATCCAAAAGGCAAAGAAAGACTGGAGCTGTACAATGAAACTCACCTTGCTGAAAATCACCACTTAAGGATATGTGGCATGTTAGTGATGGAATCCCAGCTGTATAGAAACCGGCAACCAACATGCCCTCAAAAACCAAACCACAATACACATACATACGTGTGAAGACTCCCCTATATACAATGTCAATCTAATTACTTAACAAATCATCCAATGGTTATTTAACTCTAACTTGACCATTCAATGGCAATACAATGGGAGAATTGAGGTGGAAATGTTCTTGATAAAAAACCAATATTTCTTGGTTACTTTGTGCCAGGTCCTAAACATATACCATCTCATTTAATCTCCATAATGACCCTAAGAAGTAGGTGCTGTTATTGTTATCTGCCTTTTACAAAAGACATGCATTTTACCAAGTGAAAATGACTTGCCTACAGGTCTGGAATCAAAATCTAGACAAATTGATTCCAAATCCTTAAAACACTAAGACTTTTTCACCTTTGTTACTCTCTGGGTTACTCCAGAGCCTAATATCCAGATTATAGTCTATTCTTTTAAAAAGCTTCTCTTTAAAAATTAAGCCTTAAAACAAGAGCCTCCTTGATTTTCTAAATCAACACTAAAACTATTTGAGGGAAAGACTTTTTAAATTTATCAATTTTCTTTAATATGATCATTTGACCAGTTATTTAAAGCTTTATACTTATAAGAACTTAGCAATTTGTCATTTTTAACAAATCCTATGAAAATATGACTCATTATTAGTAAACGTCCTTGTAATGTTTAGTGTAACTAAAATAGGTAGAATAAAAAGTATAGTAAAAATCCTATATAATTTAGGCTAAATTAAATGTGATGATAATGTGGTCTACTCAAAAGTATGGTAACTACAAAATAAAAATACTTTGCATTTTTATGTTCTATTTGGGAATCCTAAACTCCAGGTTAAACAATGACTAAAACTAAGTTGTTACTTTATAAATATAAATTTAGAAGTTATACAAGGGGTAAAATGATATTTCAACTATAGAGACAATTTCTAGGATCTTAAAATTAGTTTTAACCTCAAGGACTACTATTTTACTAAAATCATAAACTAAATTATTTTAATCTTGTGAACTTTTTTGAGAACTTCAGAAAAATCTTTATATATTCAAAAACTGCCAGTTATTAACACTTTCTTCTGTAAGATAAAAGCATTTAAATAATTCTATTTATTTTTTTGTTTATTCATCATTCAGTAGGTACATATTGAGTGCACTGTTGTGGGTCCCAGGGAATATATTAATAGCTGTGAACAACAAGTCTCTGCCTTCCTGGTATTTACATTATACTTCGTAAAATAGACAGTAAACAAATGTAGCATAATAGTTGAGAACTCAGGAACCACATAGCTTAAATTTTTGCTGTAACATTCAAAACCTATGTAACCTTGTATAATCTACTTAAGTAATTATACTAGAGATAATAACTAGTATCTATTACCACATAGTAATTATTATATATAAGACAAGGCTGTTGTGAAGATTAATACATATAAAAAACTTAGAAAAGTGTCTGGAACATAGAAAGCCCTAAATAAATGTAAGCTATTATTAAGAAAATAAATTTATAAATATAATTTAAGGTAGTGATTAGTATATTTATAGGAAAACATTTTTCTACATAGATAGTAAAGATTATCAGTGAACAAAGAATCTCAGCATCTGAAAAATTACACTGTAAGTATAGCTTTGTGCTTATCACACTGAAGAACTACATGGATCAAATGCAAAAAACAAGAAAAATGTACAGTGTGAATTGAGTATGTAATTCATTCCCAGGCGGCTTCAAAATTTGGAGAATATTACAGCTAACACTATCTTGGGTAGTTTTATCTCTAACAATATAAGCCTATTTCCAAGTCAAACATGGAGAGAAAAATCTGTGATACTATGGAAAGTCAGAAGATTCTTTACTCTAGCAATGCAAACAAGCACTTCACAGCTCAAATAAATAAATAAATAAATTAGCATAAAATCTGTTTTCATAAAAGAGTTTAAGATGTTCTCCTTTGGGAATTCTTTCATATTTGTTCTCTTGAGAGTCTTTGTGAAATCTTTGGAATGATTTTCGGCAAGCAGATCTCTGCTTGCCCTTATCAGAAATAGGAAGTGTTATTGGTAAATACAGAAATGATTTATGTGATTTGGGCTCATACGTGGAATTTTTGTAGGCAAAATAATTTGGGGAGTAATAATTCTTAGTGTTTTGACTTATAAATTTTAAAAAATTGGGTAAAAAATGTAAAATTCACATATGTACAGCAGTTTTTATTATGATGCAGTGGGATGGATGTGAAATTGAACCATTTTAACACATTAACTGCCATGTGAGTTGTATTTAATTCATGCTAGTTTTAAGCCTGGGGCCTCTTGAAGCATGTGTATTAATAACTCATGTCTCTTCACCTTCGGAGCTGCAAGAACTATTTTTCAAGTTGCAGATAACTCATGCGCAGAAAACAATAGAAAACAAATTTTTCATTAAGTTAGAAAGAATCATTTTGTTTTTGAAGTTTTATTCTATTTTTGTAATAAAACATTGTGGCCCCAAGGAAAAAAAAATTTCTAGTGTGGCAGTCAGTGTGTTAATTCAATTATAAATGAAATCTTTGCACTTAAAGCATTTCTCAAAAGGTGATAAACTATATTATTTTGAGGATTTCCTACAAGGAATAGATATCAGTCTAATGTTATGAGACAAAAGGTTAGTTTTGGGCTATTTTCCCCTCTCCTTGAGTTGAAACATCCTAAAGCTAAATCAATAAAAATCTCATTCTCAGGCTTCTGCAAAAGCAAAGTCTAAACAAAGCTTTTCAAAATCAGTATTTCAGGGCTGCTAGTATTCTGTTCAATAAAAGTCAAGTTGTTATGATTAAATCAACTAATTTCCCCATTCAACATTTTTTTTGAACTAATAAAATATGCAAGGTCCTTTGAGAGGAAGGATTTGGAGAGGAGAGTTAATTTTTATATTATCATTTCTTATATGCTTCTGGACCTTTTTTACTTTCTCAATTAAAAATTAAAAATATCAAAAGTTTACTATATTTCCTTATATAGTTTTAATTGGCATGTAATTACTTATAAAAATGGAAGTTTATAAATAGCTACATTATCATTTTGCCCTTTTTCCCTAAGTGTATAAAAAAAAAATAAAATATATAGCTTCCTGTTAAGTTATTGTCTTTTAAGTCAATGAGTTTTTTTTTTTTTCCTTTTTTCCTTTAGCAATTGTGTATAATTTAGATATTCATAATGGCTTTTCCCTAGGTGTCAAAATAGAGATGTGCATGAGAAACATTTAAAAATGCACAGGAAACAAAAAAACAAAAAACAGAAATGCAGTGTAGGAAAAAAAATCTACCCACATCACTACTTATTATGTAATGCTAATTGATCAACTAGCTAATCAGTTTCTACTGTTGGTTAGAATTTATCTAGATATTTTGGAAGACCAGTTCCCAAAAAGAGATTTCAGTTGTGGCTTAGCAATCTCTTGAATGTAATATCAAAATCGCACCACAGTTGTGTGGATGTTTTTTTTTTTGACCTACTTAAAAGCAGCTGGACACCATACATTTTTCAAGATACTGTATACAGCCCACTATAATTACTGTGGAAGTAACTGAGCCACTCGCTTAACTACAGTTTCTTCATTTAAAAATGGGGAAACAGGAAAACCAACAATGATTACACAACCTGAGAGTTTTCTTTCTTTAAAGCAGAAGCCTCAGAGTCATCTCATAATGAGGGAATTCTAATTGTCTGCAGAACTTTAGTGAAGGAAGCGGAGAGAAAATGAAACTTTGGACACAATGGCTTGTTTTTGAAGCTTTCTCCAACACCATTTCCATTCTCAGAATTATAAAAAGGACGATAAGTGAATAAAAGAAATAAAGGACAGATAAAATCTCAAATGAAAGAAATAAAAACAGGAAACAAAACCACCACAACAAAAATTGGTAATAATCAGCCTAGGATGAGAATGGTAATTGTCTTTCCAAATGTGGTGACCCTGACATTTTATCTCTCCAATGACTAAAGACTTAAAAATCATTTAAGCTCCATTAATAACAGTAGACTTTACAAACTCACCTTTGAATAAAAAGTATTAATGTATACTTGCCATTATTTTTTAAATTACCAAACCAAGATCTGGGTTATTTGATAACAGTGATATTACTATAAGCCATAAGAATTTTAATTAGCAGTGATTAAAATCACACATGCATTCTAGAATTTCTGGAACTCCAAGAAACTGGATTTCTGTTTTATAGTAATTTATATTAAAGCAGCCTACATAATTTTTTAAAGCATGTATTTTGTGCACATTTTCTAGGTATATTCGAAGTGCTCAGTTTTCCTTCTTACAAAGTTAGTTATTTTCACTGGGTACATTCCTTACATTGACAATAACTCAAATAACACACTACTTTAATTTTGAACATGTTTTACCATGAAACCAGTATTAGCCAATTTAGCCAAAAAAAAGTGAAAAGTCCTTTTAAAAAGTATACCAAAGGAAAACATGTCTTAGATTTTTAGATGAATTTGATCATATTCCAAGCAAAATAATTCCACATGATAGAATACAACTTTCATTTAATCTGGGTTTATTCTGTTCTCCAAGATTAGTATTGTGGGATGGTGGTAATATATGCATTTGGCTGTTTCAAAGTACAACACACCTGTTCAATAAGTCATAAACACCAGTAAATCTTGCTCCCAAATAATACGCTTCTTCTGGGACAGATCTCTACCTCTTGTTATTTTGTAAGGAAATATGTTTAAGGAAATTCTATCTAGGTCTTAGCTTAGTTAACTACTATGTTATTAGTTCACACACCATTGCCCTGATTTTTATGTTTGCTATTTCAACTAATGGATACTATTTCTCTACTTTAATTAAGTAAAATTAAAAATATCCCATATACTTGTAATGCTGTGTTCTTAATAGGCTGCTTAGGATCATACTGGTATTTACATCTTTTAAATTTTGATGATATTTTAAACAAACTGTAATATAAGGATCTATGTACTCCTTCATTCAAATAAAATTTAAGGTATACTTTTACATTCTAAGCACTTTTGTAGGTACTGGCAATATAATAAGACTCTAGCATATTTTACTTATTTTTACAATGTGAATTTTTCTAACTTATCTATTTTTCAAATTTATTTTGGGGAAACCTACAATTATACTTACGTAGTTACCTATTTCTGTAAACATACGTTCATATCATCACCTAACCCTTATCTCCCCTTTCCTATGAAAAATACCACTTTTTAATTTTTTTTTTTTTTTTTTTTGCCTTAATCCAGCATTGACTTTCCACATAGAGTCTCTACCAGTAAATTTCCCATCTTCCTTCGACCTGCCTTAAAAAGAACACAGTCATCCAGGGCTAGAGGCATGGTAGAGGGAACAAACAACAGCTAAGGTGATAGTGATAGCTACCAGGTATTGTATTCTTAACTAAGTGCCAGGAATTTATCCTAACCATTTTCTCAGTTACTCCATAAGATACATGTTATTTTCACATCACGTGAGAAAATGAGGTTTAGAAAAAATCGAATGGCTTGTTTAAATTCATACAACTGGTGAGAGCTAGAACTGAGATTTGAATCCAGGTCTGTGTGATCCTTGAGTCTATAATTAATGCCACACTAGATAACCACAGATGATTTCCCCTTTCCATTTGTATTTAGTAATAGTGGTGAAATAAGCAAGAAACGGCTTGGGAGTATTCTATTCCCTGGATAGGGATGAAGGGAAATTTTGGGTTTTGTTTTTTAATAATCTGCTCTGTGCCAGGTATTGTGTGTGGTGTCCTTTCCCCTCAACAGCCCAGTGGTTGTGGGTGGTATGATCCCACAGTGGTAAGTAGAACAGCCAGGCATCAAACCCAAGTCAGAGTGGCTCCAATCCTGTATCTTTCCATTGTCTTATACTACCCCAGGCAGTAAGTGACCTAGTGATGGTAGGAAGTAACTATGAAATCTCCTCCCAGGATAGGATCAATGTAGTGCTGCGAGATCCACAAGCATCACTGCCCTGAATGTTTCCAACCAGCTATTCTAACTGTGTGTTTTAGAATACGGTTATCCTTCCATGGAATTACTTCTGCTTATCAGTGACTTAAGGCAAGGGCTGGCTCTTTAACTGCCATAAAGTCAAGAGAGGCTATAAATTGAGCATCATACAGATTCTATAATGATAATGTGATCAAAACCTACCTGCAAAAACCTTGGGAGAAGATGATTTGATTCAATGCCAACATATATGTGCAGCAACTCCAGGAGAGAAATGGATTGGCAAAGTCGCATCACAAGTCCAATAGCATAAAAGGTGTCAACCATTGAATCTGTGTCCAGTGGGTTAAAAATACAAATACAGTAAGTAAAAACTAGATCACAACCCAAATCTATGCCACACTTTGAAATAAAATCGAGATTATTCACTTCCTTTTTTATTCACTTCCTTGTATTTATGTGGAAAATTCTTTAATAGGCTACTGAATTATTAGGAATACAATGCAACCAAAGAAAGCACTTCATACTACAGGACACTGTAACTGCTTCTCTTCTAAAAAGAGGTAAAAACTTGAAAAGGACCTTATAGGAGATTATAAAGCAATTCCCACATTGAAGTAACTAATCACAGAATCTAGACCACTTCAAGTGTAAATAGACATGAGCTGCTTAAAGAAGCTGCTGTGCTCACAGCTTTTCCACCAACAAGAAAATGACAAAGAAAAAAATATATGACTTTAGAGAAGCTTAATGGAAATGTCATTAACGATGCTGTGATGTCAAGTAACATGTGCATACAACATTTGGCTTCTGTACATAATTTACTTAGTGTTTTTCTGGATTTTATTAGTTTTAAACACTGGAACTTGAGCCTCTGATCTGGACTTTTGGAGTCTGCATTGCAGAGGGCCCAAATGAAATTTTTTACTTAGAGGGAGCTGAAATGGAAGGGAAACAAGTGTTCTTCTACCTGGGATAAATTTGCTGCTTTACGTTTTAAAATGAAATCCTGCCATGTGTAGAAACTTCTAGGGAAGATTTTGCTGCCTTTACTGCCCAGCGATCATGTACATAATAACTGACCACTGACTAAGGGTTTCTCTTCTCAGCAGCTGCATGAGGTGGACACTATCATCATCCTCCTCATTTCAGAGATGATTCCTGAAACACAGGTAGTCCATGCTCTTATCCACTGCCCTGCACTTGCTATAACACGGCATCATCAATTACACAGCTCTGTGAAGGAAGAAGGTAGCAGGGGTTACAAAGTCAGGGTTTTAGACTGTTGTTGCACTTACTTAATCTATACATTGATTCAAGAATTGTACCAATCCCCCACTTAGTAGTTTTCACTCTGCTTTCCATATGAACCAGTTGTGTTTCTTTAATAATAAGTATCTTCTATAATTATAACTGCAAGATAATAATTAAGAAATAAATACATGGCTAACTAAGACAACTTTTCTCACTGGGAAGACGAGGTAGCATAACAGAGTTCATGGCTCATGATTCATGTTGTGAGTGACCAATAATATGCTCATACAGGGTCAGTCAACTTCCAAGGCCTAGAAGTGATGGCTTTTTTCTAAAAATATAAAGGATGTTTTCCCACCACCTGCGTTTTCCTCTGCTTGAAGATTCTCATTGCTTACAGTTGAAATTCAAGCCTTAGGTTGTATTTTTGGATATTTTTAACAAAGGCTAGACTTTATCTGTAGATTTTCAGTAAGAAAAAGCTACATAAGATAGCTTATGGTGCCTCGGAAGTAGATTAATTTCCTTATGATACAGAAGTCTGAAATGATGAGCACAGCATGACTTTTCCCAGATGTATTATCCATGTTTGTTTTTAGCTGAAGCCAGCAGTTGCTCAAATTGTCAAGTCACCCAACAGTTGTAAACTGTGATGACACTTATCCACATGGGGATGGAACGTGAAAAGAATGTTATTTTGACAGTCATTTAATGATTCATTATTTAAAATCTGAAATGCCACTTTAAAAGAGTATCTTTACTTTTTAGGAAACTGGAGGAAATTTATAACTTAAGGCATTAATGACAACTCCCATATAAGTGATTAGTCATCTCTACAAAATGAGTCATTTACACATTACTTTTCAAGGGGACCAAACAGAGGCTTGGGGAATAAAATTTTGTGTTTTTCTTACTAATAGTCTCTAGTCACCCTAAACCTGAAGAATAAAAAAACACTGAAAGAATTTGATTAATTTCTGATTTCTCTGCACAAAACATTATACTAGGATTTACATATTTCCTCAAAAAACAAATCTGCTAAGGTTTGGTGCAAAACTAAAAGTGACAATGAAATGGCCCCAATACCATGTCTACATTTTCAGGGCAAACTGCCTCCTTGGGGGGAAGCCAAGTCATTTTCTCTTATCTCATTCCTCCTCCTTTTCCAAAAAGGTTTTGGTTTTCACAATAAGATGCATGGTTACTGACAAAATATGAGTTTTAGAGAAGTGAAGGATGTTAGGGGAGATTTGTAGAAGTTTAAAATTAATATAAGGAGTACTAGGTGAAAACAAGGATTAAAAGTTATCAAAAACTGTTTTTGGAGTTTTACCTTTTCCAAATGAAAAAAATCTGACTGTCATATTTGTAAATATCCATGAGTGGCCACAGAATTGGATTAAGTAATAGATGAAAAGATAGGCATTCTTCCTGTACCTGCAAATATAGAAAAATACCAGTAAACACATCTTTTATAATCATCATTTCATCACTGTACACATGTCCTTTAATGTACTGGCCAACTTGAGCAAGCAAAAGAAAACTGTTCCACATCATGGTCTTTTATTTGGTTATCACCAAATACACATAAGATTTTGAAGGGACCCAGAGCACACACTTTCTGTTAAAGTGAGTACAGATGCTCCTCCACTTACCATTTGGGTTATGTCCTGATAAACCCAGCATTAAGTTGAAAATGTTCTAAGTCGAAAATGCACTTAATACACCTAACTTTCCGAACATCTCAGCTTAGCCTCACCCACCTTAATTGTGCTCAGAGCACTTGCATTAGCCTGCAGTTGGGCAGAATCACCTGGCAACACAGGACCCCGTGGGGTACCAGTTCTTCACCCTCATGGTCACGTGGCTGATTGGGAGCTGCTGCCCACTGCTGAGCATCAGGACGGTATCTTACCCACACATCGCTAGCCCAGGGAAAGATTAAAATTAAACATGTGAAATGTGATTTCTAATGAATGCATGTAGCTTTCACCATCATAAAATCAAAAAATTGTAAGCTGAACCGCTGTAATTCTGAACTTGCTTAAAACCAAATACAGTTCTCTTTCAAAATCCATTATCCACTTTCATCTTTGATAAAGTTCTAACCTTGCTGTTCACCAAGGGATAAAGCAATCACTGCTTTATCAAAGATGGCTTTGAATATTTTTGAAAAAAACAAAAAAAAAACCATGGGTGCAGAGGGGTCCATGTGGGACAATGTGTGTCCAAGTAGCTCGGCCTGCTGAGTGCAGAACTTGAGAGAGAACTGCTTCAGGTTTCAGGGGGAGTGCTGGTGGGGACAATCCCCAATGGTGGGTAATTCAGTAATTGGACACACCTGACTTTTGAATACATTATGCGATTGGGGTCAGTATCTTGCCACTGCCTTCTATTATATTTTGCAAGGGCAGATAGTTTCCTTCATCAGACACACATAGAAAGCAGTTTAGTTGCTCAGGCCAGAACAGGGAAGTCAAGCTGAGTTTAAAAATGTGTTGTGGGTTGCTGGGGAGATGACTAAGAGAAGATTGACAGATATATGGTTTGAGGGAGTTAGGAAAAGCACTGTTTGAAGTGTTCCCTGGGGGTTCAGAAGGGTGGAGAGTGTGGCCCTGCCAGTGTAGACAAGGTTCTCTCCCAGCTGAAGACGTGAAACCTCTGACAGACAAGGCTAATAAGCCGGGAAGCAGATACCGTGTAGCTGGGTGATTTTATTTGCCCACCCCCGCCCCTATATGACAAGTACTAAAGGGGTTGAGAGAAAGAGCGCCTCCTTCACCCTGCATCAGAATCCCCCGGCTTGTCGCTTGAACATACACATCCCCAGGCCCTACCCCTGCAGCACTGAATCAGTTCCCCTGGAGTCTACACGTGGAGTAAGTGTTGCCACAGCTGGTAGATGTAAAAATCACCCGCAACACTGCGTCCGAGAAAGTCAAGGGAAGCGCTCCTGATGGGGGAGGGGGAGGAAGGACTGGCAGAGGGCCCACGAAGGGAAGGGGTGGCCATGCAGCCTGTCCTTCCCCTTTCCTCATCTGTAAAATGGGGGAAACAACAGAGCCTTCCTCCTAGGGGGCTCGAGAGAATTAAGTTAGCGAATACCCGTCCAGAGCCAAGGAGTGCCAGCGCAGGGTTGGGTCTCGCCGCGCCGGCCGGAGCCCGCCCGCTGCTGGGGGAGCCCGCGCCCCCGCCGCCCCTCCCCGCGCGCCCGAGCGCCCTACCTGGGCTGCAGCCAGGCGGGCAGCGCCACGCGCCCCATGGGCCGCCGCCGCCGCGGGGGCTTCCAGCGCGGTCCGGGAAGCAGCACGGGCGGAGAGGCGGGAGGGGCTGCCCCGGCCGGCGCGGAAGGGCGGGGCCTCACTCCGCGCAGCAATTACCCACAGGAAAAGCCCGAGGTCGTGCGATGGGCAGGAGGAGACGAAAGAGAAGTCCCTGAAGTTCCTGCCGCGCTGCGCAGCGCCGCACTGCAAATGGCTCACCGGGCACGATCGGGCGGCCGCCGCCTTCTCGGCTAGTTTACCAAGCTCTGGTTACAGGTTCCTAATCTTTGAGTTGGGAGCCCCGTGGAAATCAACGCATCTAGGTGATTTCGGGGCCTTAGAAATCGCTCAAGCCCATCCCAAAGCCTCCTGGGATGCGTGGACCCCAGGTGGGCGCCCCTCATAACCCACACCTGTGAGAGAGGCTCAGAAACGAAGCTGTGCTCATACCTTCCCAACACATTTCTAGCTAGGGGGCCGGATTCCTCCTGGATCAGGCATCCCTGTCCTCTAATCTCCTCTGGGTCATCACTGATGCTTGCAAATGCTCTTATTCTTCTGATAATCACCGCAGCCAATGCCCAGCACTCCTGAAACCTTTTTCTGCTGTCAGGCCTATGGCATCACTGACTCCACACTCGGGTGACCCACCTCCTACTTTTATGATAGGATTCAGACCATCTTCAGGCTACTCCACCCTGTAAGGGAAACATCCCAAAGCAAACAAAAACAGAAACAGCCAAGAAGGCACTTGCAAGTGAGTGGGACAAAAACACCCAGTTATTGGAGTTACAAGTTTGTGCCCCATTTTACCAAAAGGGGAGTTAAGGCTTCAGAAAAATGTTAAGTCACTTGCCACGGGCCACACAACTGATAAACGGCAGTATTAGAACTTCAAGGTCAGCCTTTAGGCCACAGCTTCCTTCCTCAAAGTGGATTCACCACACCCACCTCTCACCTCTCCATTTCTCCGCTCCTTCGCCCAAGCCCCGCCTCCAGCCAGAGGTGAGCTCCTCCCCTGTGCTCAGCAGTCCTCAAACTCGATCCATCGGTTGTTACCATTGCCTCTTTTTGCATCTTCATTCTCTCCTTTCCACTGTCTTTCACCACAGTTTAGGAGCACAGTCAAACCTCTCTCACCCTAGAATTAAACATTTGATTCTTTCTGCTTCTCTCTTAATGTAAATTTCTTGCAATTCCCTGCCCATTTTCTCCCATAATCAAGTACTTCTTTCAATTCTTGCCATCTTCCTGTTCCATAACATCTTACAGTTTGACTTCCAAACACTCGGGAAACTGCTCTCTCAGGGAGTGTGTTAATTTTTCCCTTGAGTCCCCACCCTGTATCACTCTGCTGGGCTACACCCCCCCCCCATCCTTGCTTTTAGGGAGCATTTAATCTAAAGCAAACTGGTGGCTAACCCATTATCAATGCCATTGCTGCTCAGGCCAAACAGCGAGAGAGAAAGTAAGTCCTGGATGACCTAGAGTGGGGTGGGAGGGGAGGGAAGGAAGACTGCCCGGAGGAAGTGATCCTTTGTCACCAAACACAGCCCCTGCCTGCATCCATGTCCTCATGGGCAAGTCTGCTGCATTTTGCCAACTTCACCTCTCCTCCCTTTACCTCTGCAACTGTGCATGTTCTACTTCTCTTGCCTCCTGTCCTTTCAGTCTGGGTGGGTCCCCTTCTCCTGCTCTGTTCCCTCAAAGGTCTTCCCTAAGTCATCATCTGTTTGCCACCATATTGTCCCTCAGCACAGACATCTCCAAGCAGACAACCTCTGACTATATTATCTCCAGCCGTTACTTCTTTCAAGAACACCAACTCTGGCTACTGGATATTTCTTCATGAAAGTCCTATTGTTACTTCCAATTCAACCTATTTAAAATAAGCACATTATCTTTCTTCCTAAATCATTGTCTTCTCTTATTTCTCACAGGGAGACCCCCCCACTTTCCTAGCCACTTGGGTTTAAAATTTGGGTTACCATTAAATATTCCCATCCAATAAAATCCTATTGATTCCATCCTTTCAAGATCTCCTACTGATTGCTAGTGTTCCTTCCGTTCCTTACTTCCCAGTACCTGGGTGAGGAGCAGCTGGCTCCCTCGAGTCCGTTCTTTACATTATAACTGGATTGATTTTCCTGGAGCAACACTTGGGTTATATCTTTCTTGCTGCCACAAAAAGAGCTCCTTTTTAGTTGCCCAGTAAGGAACAAGCCAACTAACCAACAAATAAAAAACCCTTTCAAATCAAGCAGTTAGCTAATTCTACCTTATTTTCCAAGGAGTAGGAGCAAAGAGAACTTAGGAGAGAACACTTTGGATGGGGAGTGAAATTATCCCTCTCCTCTGGCACAGCCCCACTGCGGGTCCTCCTGGCATCACCAAGATGACCTCCACCAGCCTCCCTGCCGTCGATCTCCTCCCCTTCTGTCCAGGCTACCATAGATTAGTTAAGGACTGCAGGAAGTCTTTCTTAAAACACGGTTCTGACCTAGCCATTCTCCTGGTCAAAATGCTTTGCTGTCTTCCTGTTGCCTGCTACAGTTATATCTCATCTTGCCTCCAAGTCTGTTACATGCTGACATTTCCTACTGCCCTATCCCCTCACCCAGATTATAGCAACTTGCTGTTTCACGACCACCCCAGGCATTCTCCGGCCAATAGGCCTCTGTGAAAATTTTCCCCTCTACTTTGACTTTCTCTTCCACCTCTTCCCCTTCTCACAGCCTAACATTTACCTGTCAAAACTCTATTCATTTTTTAAAGGCCTTCCCAGAGCTTCCTCTGGGAGCCACATAGGCTAATATATGTCTAGGATGGTACTTACCTTAGGGTACTATTTGGAGGTACCTGCCTATTCAACTAGATTAAGTATTCTGAGGGGGCTTTACCTCTTACTGACAGTGAGAAATTTGACAAGTTTTAACCTTTTTAAGTGTCTTTTTCCAAAAATACTGTTAATGGAAAATAAAATAGGAAAATGTATACATGAAAATGAATAAAAGCACCTAGTACAGTGCTGGGCATGGTAGGTGTCGATAAATATGTTGAATGGATGGATAAAACCCAGTCTGAGTTTTCCTTTCCCAAAATTTCAACCCAAATAAAACATTCATTGATGATTGCATTACTGAAAAATGTATACTTGACTTTTAATCATCTACTAGTACAGAAAAAGTCAGAGGCTAAGATAGTTCAAATAACTGAATTAATATAGTATTGTCTTTGGAAGGAATTTTAAAATTATTTGAATAGGTCAGTTTTGTTTTCCTTGGGCAAATGCTTAAATTTATTTTTATCCCAAAGAGCACCAACTGGGAAGCTAAAGGCTGGAAATGTATTTCATAGCAGTAACTGACTGGCTTTAAAAAATTGTTTTAAATCATACATAAAAATGAGAAAGCACCCTATCTTAATAACAATCCTCAGAGAAATTGCGTCCAATGGGTAAAACTCCAGACTTTGGACACTTACGTATCTGCCACACATCCATCCTTTTTCTGTATATTTTCCCTCTCACTTCCTTGGCAACCTCACTTCGTGAATCCAACACTTCATGTGCTATTCACGGAGATCAGAGGCTCTGGGAAAATACCTTATTACCCTCTTTCTCCTCCATCAGCCACAAATTGCTCCACAAGGAACTGGTTATACTCGGTAACTGTCAATTCCAGAACTCTGTTTTATTTTCACCATCTGGAATTTTCAGGGATCACTCCTCTCCCTACTCCCAATTCCACAGCACAGACTGGAAATTTCACAGGCTGCTAGACCTTAGAGATTTTGTGATCTAATCTCATATCACAGGCACCAAAAAGCTAGTTAAAGCTAGGCTGTCTTTCCATAGTGCTGGTCAATATTTCACCCATATCTTCCCTATTCTCTTAGCTTACTCAAGCAGTAGTCATGTGTAGTCATCTACTGCAATCTTTGCCTGGACATACTCTCAGCTCTGTTATCACTCTTTTCCAGCTGATCCAAAGCCTTGCTCCTACTCCTCTGCTAGAACTTTCACCATCCATTTTTTTTAATGACTTCCCCTTTTACCACTCCATTCAGAAAACCAAACGCTGGACTCAGATGCATGTGTTCAGACATATAATCAGTTCATTCAGCTATGCAGGAGCCATCTTTTCATCTATTTTCTATGTCTTGGACATTCTCCCCATCAAGTTCAGTTAATGACATTAGTGATTATTAGCTATGTGAATTTTACAGTGCTTTCCATACACTATCTCATGCCTCAGAGCAACCTTATGAGGTGGGAACTGTTCTTACCCTAATTTTACAGATGAGATAACAAGGCCAGGGCAGTTAAATATTTTCTTGACCAAGATCACATAGCTAGTAAATATTGGAACTGAGATTAGAATCTTAGTCTGTCTCAGACATTGAATTCTTAACCACTATGCTACATCAACTTGTTTCATGTGTTGTTCAGTATTTGTTTGCAAGTAATGATTTTCTTTCAGTTACATATAATGGAGTCAAATTTTAACACTATGTAACACCTAAAACTATAAATATTCTAGAAGAAAACACAGAAGAAAAGTCCTTGAGACCTTGGGTTAGGCAGAGATTTCCTAGATACTTCGTAGATACCTTTTTAGATATCTAAGCAAGTATTTCTTAGCTATTCTGATCCTCAAAAGACACTTTTAAGTGAATGAAAAGATAAGCTATGGACTAGAAGAAGATGCCTATAAAGTATATAACTAATAAAGACCATAAAGCACTCTCAAAACTCTATAATTCAAAGAAAAACATCCCAATAAAGACTGGGCAAAAGATTTGAACACATGCTTCACCAAAGATGATACACAGAAAGAACATAAAATACACTCAAAATCATTAGCCATTAGCAACATGTAACTAAAACCACAATGAGATACCAGTACCCACCAATAAAGATGGCTAAAATTAAAAAGACTTACCACCTCAAGTGTTGATGATGTGCTACAACTGAACTCTCATGTAAAGCTTTATTTTTAATAGCCCCGAACTGGAAACAACCCAAACTTCCATCAACAGATGAATAGATAAATAAATTATGGCCTAACAATACAATGGGAATACTACTTAACAATAAAAAGAAATGAACTACTGATACAAGCAAAGACATGGATGAAGCTCAAAATAATTATGCTGAGTGTAAGAAGCCAGATGACAAAGAGTACATACGGTATGATTCCACTTATTTAAAATTTTAGAAAATGGAAGCAAATCTACGTGGTAGAGGCAGATTGGTGGCTGCCTGAGGATGGGTGTGGGAGGGGAGTGATGGAAGGCAAGGTTTGCAAAGGTGCATGAGAGATGGAAATGCCCGTTGTCTTGATTGTGGTGATGATTTTACAGGTGTACATATATCTTAAAACTTACCAAATTTAAACTTGTACAGTTTATTACATGTTAATTGCACTTCAATGAAGCTGCACACACTAATATTTCTAAACACACTAATATTTCTAAAGATAAGTGCAGTTTTTTGGTTGTTTGGTTTCAATAACTGATTTATTCTTGTTTATGAAACTATTAATACATCCTATTAATTATCGTGGGAAAACAGAACAAACGATAAAAACAAAAATTGCCAATGAAAAGAAACACAATATCTCTTTGAGTTCCTGCTCTTCTCCCCAAGGCACCTTGGTGTATGGGAAAGTTCACACGACCTGTAGGTAGTGATGATTGGGTTTCAGACCTGTATACATAGGCCCATGGGTTGTCATTTCGTTCCTTGATAGCCTCTTGTTGAGGCGATTCCTTGCACTGGGGGCTGTACACTCGATGTGTCCTCCCTCAATCTGTTGATAGTATACTGGTCCCACCTGCTACTGATCATAGATCCCATCACCCCCTTTATTCTATCCTTGCCTTGACAATCTTCATTTCCATCTCCAGGCCTCTGCTGGCCCTGTCTGCATCTCCTTATCCAACTGGCAGATCATGTGGAAACTTCTGAGCAAGCTGCGGGAAATTAGTCACATTACTTCAGACCATCTGTGCAGGTGGTCAACATCATGTTGGGCGTGGTGCTGCCCTGAGTGTGGTGCTACTCCAAGGGCTCACAGGTTTTCCTGTATCTGCTTGAGAAAGCAGGACACTAAGCCTATGGCTTGTGATGCTGCCTATCTTTGTAGAAGGGCTGGGACTAGGTGAGACTAGCAAGGTACCTAGGGCACAAAATTTAAGGAGGCATTCCCCTTCAGGCTTGTAATACTGAGATGGAGTGCCTGCCTAAATTTTACAGCTTAGGCAACTCCTATTCCCACCAAGCCCGACTCCTGGCTGGTGGTTTAGTTTACAGCTGGGGTAGGGAGTCAGGGGAGAGAAAGCAGGGGCTTTTGCTATAGATCTTTCCATTCTGTATGTTTCATTCTACATACCATTTTTTCCATGCTTCCTTTTTTAGAATCTCTCTTTCCTCCTCTCCTGGAAACTTCCCCACCAATTCCCTAGGCAGGTGTGTCTTCCCTTATTGTCATATCCTAAGTTTTTTTCCCCCCTGTGGCTTATTGTAAAACTCAATACACAGCTTTCCAAGTTTTGCTATCATAAAAAGAGTCTTGGGGGAACTTAGACATTTCTT
>RJWJ010023395.1:0-25882 GCA_004363605.1 Indri indri
ATGTAAAAATGAGAAAATTTTTCCCCTTCAGGCGTCTAGGTAGCAAGTAGCATTGCTACCTGCCATGGGGATATAAAAGCACTGTACTCAAGTAAAGTGTCCAAAAGCCCATGCTCCTGTGGGAGCCATGGTTCTCGGAAGTCCCTGTGTGCTTTTCCTCCCAGACAATTCCCTTCCCAGGAATATAGCCACAAGCTAACCAGACTCCCTAGGTGCACTAGAGTCACCAGCCACCTCAGAGCACAGGGCTGATCCTGATCTGCAGGGAGACTTAGAACCTATTTTGCATAGAGAAGAAAGTCTCCCCCCCTCCCCCCAGGTTGTTGAGAGAATAAAGAAAGGGAATAGAAGTGTGTGTAAGGTTTACATCACTTCATTTTAAAAAGAACCAACCCTCAAGTGCAGTAAACACTTCATTACACATGTATGACTTCATTATTTAACAAATTTTCCACCCAATTTGCCATTACAGGGTGACATCCCCCCACCCCTCTGCCCACAAGTGCCGCAGGGCATCCTAGCACCTGTCATTAGTCCTGAGGATTCAGGGAATGCTTATGCACTTTAATGTCAACCAAAGCAAGCATAATATGCCTAAGTCTGCTATTCCCCTCTCCTCCTCCCCACCACACGCATACATTCCTAAGCTAATTCTTCGTGATTCTGTGATTTGGGTTTTTTTTTTTTTTTTTTCAGAGCTAGGGATTAGCTGCATTCCTGGTCCTCTGGAGTCGGCACTGTGGCCCATTCTGTTATCCTGCTTAAGGAAGTGGGCTTGACATCTCGCCCTGTGGTTCTGTTAGAAACAGGAAAAGAGCAGGAATTTCACACAGTTGGACCCAACTCTGAGCAGCAAATCTGGGACGTGTTAGGAACGTGCAAACAGCTCCACATTTGCATGGCGCCTTCCTTTCTCCAAGCTCAAGATGCACAAGAGACTGCGCTGGGGCCTCGTGGCAAGACACGGTCCTATCCCGCCCATCCGTGCCTGTCTGCCCCCGACCGCAAAAGGGCCCCCTGGCCTTCGGGCAGGTTGGACCACATCCCTTCAGCATTCCTGACTCTGCTATTCCAAGCCAATTCCCAGCTGATAATCCCATCTCCGTTTGTTTCCCTTCTCCGCAAAATTGTAAATGGGAGATGTGTTGCTCTTTATTTCCTGTGTCATTTTTTTCGCTTATTTTTAAACAGTTTGTCACTTCCCAGCCCGGAAGCAGATGCCCTTCAGGGCCCCATGTGCCACGCCAAGCGGCCACATGAGCTCCACTTGGAGCGCTGAGCTGACTGCACCGGCAGGGAGCTTCGGGACCTGTCTCATGCAGAATGCTCTGCCCAGCCGAGATGTGATCTGCTCCGTCCAGACCCGTCCTGACCTCCCAGCCCGAGGCTCCTTGTGCGACTGGCTCTGTTCCCCACTCCACCCTGTACATCCTTTCTCCTCTTCTCTTAAAACTCACATTTTCCAATCTCTGAAGTTCTGTACTAAGGAAAGGGCAGGCATAATTCCCCTGTTCCCAAATTTGCTAATCACAAACAGCAGGGGAGATGGAGATGTCACCTTCCATGTTTGTGGGAGATGAGTGCACACATATGATACAGAGCTCCGCGCTCCGTCCTTGGAAGGCAGGGTTCTTTTCTGGTTTGGATTCCCAAAGGAAGTGACTATTTTGAAAGCAGCCTAGGGGATATGAAGATAGCTGACCATTCTTGTTGTCCAAAATGAGAGTGAGAATCTCCAGAACGTGAGAGGCCGTCTGTGGCTGGTTTGAATACATTCTTTCAGTTTTACATTGACGTTCTTTACCTATACGATTCCCATAATGTCCCTTTTCTTTATTTATTTTTCCACAAAATGCTATCCTCCTATCCTCTACTGTCTGTGATTCTCAAGGCTTATTAAAATATTTTGAGGGTAAAAAACACAGAACTCACCCACTGCCCCAGCCCAGGCACATTGTCTGTGGCTGATAGCCTGAAACCTGAAACAAACTCTCAAGTAGGTAGGAGTTTCTCCAATTTTCGCCCCACCCGCACACGCTCCGCTTGCCACTCTCCCCATCTTGTCCCTCCTGAGCCCCCCTGCAATGACACCGCCCCCACTACTGCCTCCTGAGCCGTCCCCTGAGCTCCAAGTTCACCTTTTACTCTAACGCTTCATCTCTTCAACTGATTCAAATGAATGTGTTAATGGATGATAATGGGGAAAAATAATAACAACTGTGTATCTAGAATGAACTACTTTTCTAAGTTCACCTCTTCCCCTAACACTTAATCTCTTCAACTAATTCAAATGGGTGTGTTAATGGATGAAAATGGGAAATAATAACAACGCCTGTGTGTATAGAGTGAAACACTTTTTCAAGCCTTTTCAAGGCTTTTTCATTAATTATTTCACTTAATAATGTTATTATATTGGCCCATCAGTTAGACAGTTAGGCTAAAATTTTCTTTCCATTTTATGGATGAGGAAACGGAGGTTCTTAGAGTTTAATTGGCCCCAAAATTACAGAGCTAGAAGGATGGGGAGCTGAGACTAGACCCCAGGCTTTCTGGAACCTGCTTCCCGTGCTGTGGCTGGACGGTTACCATTTCCAGACTGTGTGTCTCCTTTTGAAAGGGAACAGCTGGAGTAGGCAACGCCTCAACTGTCTCACAAAACAGAGACATGCTAGAACCATTTGGGGTACTTACTTGTTCATAGTGCACATTCATGGGTATCACCAGACCTATTGAATCTAAATTTCTGAGAGTGGAGCCCAGAAATTTGCAATTTAACATATTTCTAGGATGATTCTTCTGCACATGAATGTCTGAGAACCTTTTCCTTAAATCAGAGAACTAAATTTCTTTTTTTTTTTATTTTTTATTTTTTAATTTCAGGGTATTATGAGGGTACAAACATTTTGGTTACATTTTATGTCTTTGCCTCACCCAAGCGAGGGTTAGAGGCATGCCCATCCCAAATTTCAGACTCAGGAGAAAGAAAGATTAAAGAAGTATTTGAGAAACAGAAACTCTCGTGCTTAATGCCATTAAGACTTTGTGAGTACTCATAAGCTATGTGTCTGCTCACCTTACCCCGGAGCAGCCAGACTCTGCCTGAGTATTGTTCCCGCCGCTCCTTACCCCTACCCCAAGGCTGTTTCTACCCCACCAGGAGCCTCCTTCCTGCAGTTGGTCCTATGCCTCCATCTGTTTTCTGTCCGTAGTCTCCATGGTTCTGTTTTGCTCTATGCTGTTAAACATAAACTCAAAAAGGATATTAAGAAAATACCCTCCCTCTTCCTTCCTTTTAAGAACACTTTCCTCCCACCATTTTGTAAGAATAATACATTATATCATGGACCAAGTCCCCACTGTGGCCATATCCATGTAAAATTCTAAAACATATGGATAATTGATTGACTTTTTCTCTTTTCATTTGAATGTGCAGCATTGTGTACAACCAGCCTGTGTGTTCCCCCATGGGAAACTCTGGGGATGTAAATCAATCTCTCAGCTCTTTAATTAAAGTTGCAAAAACATCAAGAGTGTCTCACCCTTGTAAATATGAAGAGCCTTTTCAGGAAATAGCTCTGTCTCTTGTGTTAACAGATGTCATGGGGCTGTTGGGTCCAAGAGTGTTGTTTTAAAATTCTCAATCTGCCTTGCAAGAGCTTTCTCCTTAGATGGTTCCTGGATAGCATCACATACTTTTATCTTTTCAATTTGCACATCATTTAATTTGGCTTTTCTGCTCTGACTCACCTTAAGTTCTTGTCATGTGGACCAGAAATAACCCAAAGGCCAGATCCTTAGATCTACAATGGCCATCATCTGCCATCGACCAATCCCCCTGGATTGGGCCACATTTTCATGACTTGCCTCCTGACACTGAGACAGTAAGCAGCTTTGTAATTATGCTATATGGGGTTAAACATCTGGGTGAAAAGTGAAATTTTTTTTAAAACTAAGATGCTTAGCATCATGGTGTCAAGGTTCTAGATTCTTGACAGAATTTTTCTTATCCAGATCCTTTTGGGGTTATTGGTTTCAATGCCTCCCTGCATGTTGTTTTGTGAACATTAAGCAGCCTTTCGGGTGTGAATTCTTCTGTCCCAAAGAAGGGTGGCAAGCTACTAGAATGGAAGCACTGTGTGCCTTCACTCAGGACCAAGTCAAGAAGGAGACCTAAGAGGAAAAGAACCCTTTGCAGAAGCAGCAGAGTGAGAAGACCGAATGTAGAAGAGTGGGGTCAGAGACTTTGGGATCTCGAAGATAAGCAAGTGTGAGATTGGCCATGGTGTAGCAATCAGTCCCAAGATTTGGCCAACAATAGCTAAAGGGAAACAGAGATAAAAGTCAGTGCAGCTGACTCCATCAGAGAACTGAAATGAGAGGGCAGGGGTTCCTCTGCATGGATGCCAAAGTCCCTGAGATGATCACAGCATGTCAACATGTGCTCAAATCATTGAGAACAGTCACGTTTTGTCCACAAGGAGCCAAATGATGAAATCAACAAGGCAGTAAATTGGGCGATAAAAGAGGGTTGGCCTTCCAAAGGGGGGATATGCTCAGAAGAGTGTGGAATGATGATCTAGAAGCAGAAGGAGGTGCAAGGATTATACCAGCAGAGCTCATCATTTGGGCTCCCATAGAGAGAGAAATGGTGTCTCTAGGATTTTCTCACCCTCCTCCGCATTGCTCCCTACCAATCCCAGCCCTGCATCCTATTGCCCAAGAGATTCTGACAAAGCTCTCAATCCTTGCCCCTGTGCTATGGGATCAGTCTTTGTGTGCTGAGTGTAGAAACATTCCAGGGCCCATAGCCCTGTCTAATCAGCACACAGCAGGAGGTGAGGGGGAGAGGAGTGAGAATGGATTCTGAACCTCTGACATCTAGGGACAAAAGTTAAGAAGCAGAGGGGGAGTCAGTTCAAAGAGAGAAATGGTGTTCAAAGAGAAACCCTTGGACTCACACTGCTCATGGGAGTGGGCCCCCAAAAGCCAGGCCCTATGTAATATGACAAATACCCCTTGAGTCAGTATTGTGGGAACAGCAGAAAGAGCACTGGATTGAGTCTGGAAATTGAATTGTTGATCTGACCACCACTAATTTCTTGCATGACCCTAGGCAACATCAGCTAACAACTTGAGGGCTTAGTTTCCTCAGGCATAAGAGAAGGGGGCTAGGATGGACCATCTCTATGGCATCCTCCAGCTCTGACGTCCAATCCCATCTTGTTCAGAGAGGAGGGAGTTGAGGGAAGCACAGAGGCCCTAGATGAAGGGGTGTTGCTGCCAAAATCACCCTCCACCCCCCGTCCTGTTCTCTCATTGACATGCCCTTTATTATCTTGTTGTTGTTGATGTAGTGTTTTTTCCCACAGAACTCTGTGGGAGAGGACAGCAGAGCACAGACAGAGCAGATAGGAAAGGCGGATGTGAGTGGGAAGAGGGGAAGAGCTTCTCCGGCATGTCCCAATTCCCGTGCTCTGCAGGGCTGCAGGCTGAGGAAGTGCGCCTCCCAGACTGGGAAGCTCTCTCAGCATCCCCACCACCCCCAAACTCCACACCCTCTTCACCGTGTTCCCTGTTCCAGCACCAAGTCACTGTTCTTTGCCATGTGCTGCTTTCCCTGACTTCTCTGGGACTCTGGCTCATTCCTAGAGGGCCAAGAGGCAGAGTTGGTAGGATCTATAAAACACAATATACTTGCAGTAACAGTTTTTGCTACAAAACAAGGCATCTAAAAACTTAGTGATTAAAACCATTTTATTCACTTCAACTCTGTGGGCCAGCTGGTGGTTCTGGTCCGGGATGGCTTGGCTGGGGCTGCATGGTCTAGGACAGAGCTGACCAATAGAAATATAATATAGACCATGTAAGTAATTTGAAATTTTCTAGTAGCCAAAAATTAAAGGAAACTGGTGACATTCATTTTAATAATTTTAAAATTTAACCCAATATATCCAAAATATAATATATTTTACTTTTTTTTTAATTATATGAGTCTTCAAACTCCAGCATGCATTTTTCACAGATAGTACATCTCTATTCGGACTGCCCACATTTTAAATGTTCAATAGCCTCTGTACTGGACAGTGCAGGTCTAGAATGACCTCACTCACATTCTCAGGGTCTCGGTTAGGATGGCTGGAATGGCTGGCATGGCCAGGGCTTCTTGTCAGATAGTCTGTCATCCTCCAGGTTTGTTCTGTCCTCAGTCTCTCAATCAGCCCAGGTTTGTGCATATGATGAAGAGCCCCCATCAGTAAGAAAGCTCCCAAAAGCATGAGTGCTTTTTCTAAACCTCTGTTTGTTTCATATTTGCTAAAGTCCCATTGGCCAAAGCAAGTCACATGACCGTGCCCAGCATCACTGTGCGAGGGGTCTTCCTGAGAGAGTGGCTACCAGGAAGTAGCTAGGAGGAGGCCATTTCTCCAAGTCCCCCAGGGTCAGGGGAGACACCCCACCACAAACAGTCTCTTCCTCTCTCCTTCGTGGAAAAGTTCAAAATAGAGGAAAGCACAAAAAAGGAAAATTAACATAACCTGTAACTCCATCTTCCAGAAATAACTACTGTTAACTTTTGGTTACTGTTCCACTATTTTTTTTATGCATGCAGACATAGGCATTTTACAAATTTGCAACCAAATTATATAATACTCATTATTTGCATTTAATAAAATATCCTAACATGTTCCCATGTTATTAAATATTTTTCCCAGACATGAATTTTAATGTTTATAAAATTCTATTGTATGAATATACTACAATTTATTTAAATAATCCCTTATGTGGAAGGATTAAATTGTTTCCCATTTTCATGCTTGTAAATAATTAGGAAATGAACAATCTTAGTTTATACATTTTCCATTCATTCTAGCCTATTTATGAAGAATAGATTCATAGAAATAGAATTTCTAGGTCAAAAAATATTGCACATTTCATGGTATATGATTGATTCATTCATTTAACAAATAGTACTAGTAACCTATTATGTCCAGACACTCTTAAAGGTACTAGGAATATGGCAGTGAACAAAACAAATGAAATATCCCCACCCTCATGGAGAGGCTTACATTCTTTTGGAGGGAGACTTCAATAAACAAAGAAGTATATTATCCAGTGTGTCAGAGAATAATAATGCTATGGGGAAAAGTAGATAAGGGATGGGGAGTGCCAGGTGGGGCAGGGCTACAAATGTAAGGTAGTCAGGATAGACCTCACTCATGACATTTGCTTAAAAAATATTGTTCAGTTTCTTTCTTCAGGGATATAAGATGGGGAGAGGGCAGGACCACTGGGGAAAAGCACTCAAAAGATTACCAAAAAGGCCACAGTCACAGTCCCACACCATCTTCCGTTGTCAGTCTGCCATGAACTATTCTATTTGCCTTCACCTGTACACACCTGTAAGGTTACAAAGAGCCCCCAGGTTGTTAAGATGGGGGTCCACAGGGGAGGCATCCCATCCCATGCTGCTAGTCTCATAGGTCTATACACACAGTGGTACCCCTATAACTCCTGGTGACAGATATAATGAGGGAGATATTGTAGAGCAGTGGGGTCTCTGAGCACCCTTCCCATAGCCAACTCTCAGTCTTACTGGAGCTGACTTACCTCTGTGGTCAAGTGCTTTTTTTATGATTGGCCAGAAACTTCCCAACAGCCATATTCAGTGCCTTTTTTCTCAGAAAGCTCAGGCCAAAAATATATTAGGTTATTAAGTATAAAATGTCCGATTTCCTTAAGTACTAAGTTTGACAGTTGATATCTCTGACATTTCACTTTGACATTTCTTGTTTTATTTTTATTGTGAAAGTACATCCTCAGTCTTTCAAATACAGTTTGGCTTGTGATTGTCTTTCAAATTTGTTTAGAGCAATTTTTGTGAAACCATGGATAAGTCAAACATTTGTGATTTTTTTGAATATGAGTTCTGTCGTGGAACCAATGCTGTGCAGACAGCTCGAAATATCAATGAGGTGTTTGGGAAGGATGTGGCTAATGAACACACACAGTACATTCATGGTTTGAGAAATTCCGTTCTGGTGATTTTAATCTTGGAAATGAGCCACGTGGGCGACCTGAGACCAAGGTGGATAATGATAAGCCAAAAGCTGTAGTGGAAGCGAATCCATCTCAACCTACGAGCAAATTAGCAGGAAGGTTTGACGTTACTATTCCAACAATATTGGAACATTTGAAACAAATTGGCAAGGTAAAGAAGCTGGATAGAAGGGTACTGCATGAATTAAATGAACTTCAGAAGAGAAATCGTCTGGAAGAGCTTGGCTTTCTTTGCTGTCATGACATAAAGGTGAACCATTTTTACACCGTATTGCTACATGTGATGAAAAATAGATTCTTTTTGACAATTTCAAGCATTCAGCACAATGGTTGGATAAAGAAGAAGTGCCAAAACACAGTCCAAAACCAAATATTCATCAAGAAAAGCTAATGGTGTCTGTTTGGTGGTCCAGCGCTGGTATTATCCACTACAACTTCATGAAACCTGGTCAATCGATTACAGCAGATGTCTACTGCAATCAGTTGGATGAAATGATGAGGACACTTCTTATTAAGCAGCAGAGACTGGTCAACAGAGACAGGCCAATCCTCTTGCAAGACAACACTCAACCACATGTCGCACAAACAACACTGCTCAAACTACAGAGGCTGGACTCGGAAATTCTCTGTCATCTGCCGTATTCACCAGACCTTGCACCAACTGACTACCACTTCTTCCAGGCGTTGGACCACTTCTTGCAAGGAAAAATATTTCATTCTCAACAAGCTGTGGAAAACACCTTTCGCGATTTCATTGCCACTTTCTCTCCAGGCTTCTTCACTGCTGGCATAAACAAGCTACCATTAAGATGGCAAAACTGTGTCAATAGTTTGGGCACATACTTTGATTAATTATATTGCTTCTTGTTTGAGACATAGTAAACTAAACTTTTGATTTGAAACCAGACATTTCGTATTTAATAATCTAATAGATCCTCATCTACCATCATAGTGAAGTGTTTGGAAATACTGAACATTGAGTATATGTTCGATGAATGAATACATGAAAAATTAAATAAATGAGTAAATTATTTGAATTCATAAAAGAAACATCTTTATTTTAGGAAGGAGAAGAGGGCTTCACTATTCACAGAGCAAGCCCTTGGCATCATGGTAGCAGAATGAGATAAGGCTGATAGTGGTCTTGTGAAAAGAGACCTGGAGTCTCATTGTAACTGGGCCACCAACTAGATTTGTGTCCCTGGATGCAACATCTCTGGAATGAAATTGGCTTGAAATGTTTAAGAAACAGAGAGGGTGCCGGAGTGGCTGGAGCATGATGGGTAATGTGAGATTGGGGTGAGAGGTCAAGCAGGAGTTTGGGTTTTAACCTAACAGCGTTGAAGTGTCAGGCTATTGAAGAGCTTTGAGTGAGGAACTCACTGTTGTCTGATGTGTGTATGGAAAGCAGAGAAGCAGGTGGAGGGAAGAGTAAAAATGGAAAGGCCAGCAAACAGGCTACTGCAATAAGCTTGGCAAGAGACAGAAGGAGGATTAGAGTGGTAGCAGTGGAGAAGAAAGAAGGGCACTGATTTTGCTATATTTTTCAATAGGATTTCTGGTGGATGAGATTTTGGCTTGGGTTAGTGGGTAGATGATGGGGTGATTTATAGAAATGGAGAAAACTATAGGAGGACCAGCTCTGGGGGTAAAACTCAAAGGATCTGTTTTGGCCTTGTCAAGCTGGAGTAGTCCACTAGTTATGCAATGGTGATGTTGAGTCAACAACTGGGAATTAGTCCAGAATTTTGGGTAGAGACAAGGTTTGTGAGGTCTAAGATGGCAGGACATGGATATGATTCAAAGCAATCTTGTACTAACTCCCCTCATTAAGCTGCGAAATGAAAAATGAATAAATATTAATAATTATAAGGACAGTAAGGAACCCCAACTCAGCTTCGTAAAACCAGAATCATCTGCCACTTTCTGTGCAAGTTACTTCCCCTCTCTGATCTTCATTTTGCTTGTCTGTGAAATGGAGTTAGCAATATCTAAAAAGAAGGGTTGTTCTGAGGATGGAAACAGTCAAAATTTGCTACAGTGCCTAGTAAGGTATCTGGCATAGTGTGGGCCCCTTTCAATAAATGGCTGTCTATTCACTCTGAAAGGCCTTCTCGGAAATGCAAGGGGTAGATAGCATGGGGACCACCCTCAGAAGGACTTTTCTCCGTGCCTCAGGCCCACGCCCTTTCATCAACAGCTTTGGTAAAGGCAAAATCAACAGTGTAGAGCCTCATTTGAATCTGAAATCAGCTGCTTTTGGAGGAAAATGGTGAGGAATTTCTTGGCAAACATGCTATTTCTTGGCCAATAACATATTTTTCACAGATAATTAAACTATAGCCAAGTAACAGCAGTAGAAATGCATTCTACAAATATTATTATTGTTTCTGGGTGGAATTTCTTTTTCAGCTTTCTCTCTCTCTTTCTCTCTCTCTCTCTCTCTCTCTCCTTTTTTTTCTTTAAGAAAGTGTCTGCAAGGAGCCTATTTTGAGGGCTGGCTTGAGTTGTTTTCCTGGCTAAGCTCCAGGGAGGTTCATAGCAAGGCTGTTCAGGATGCAAATAGTGGTTTTGTGGGCTATTGGTTGCTGCTTTTAAGTGCCCCAAAGACCTTTCATTCCCACGTCTTCCTAATTCAAAAAGGAGGTGCAGGGCTCCTGACCACTAATGAGTACAGATCCTCTGAAATCAAAGGGTTGGTGAGGGATGGGGGAAGGGCCATTACTTTATTCCATAGTCATCTGTTCCCTTCTCATGACAGTGGCAATTCCAAACTGGACCTGCTCCAGGATCCTGGTGGGAAAATCTGTAGACGAACTACCACAGCAAACAGCACCCTTGGGGAATGTTCTTGCGGTGCTTCTGTCATAAAGGGACCACTTGCACTCAAGAGGTTTCCACAGAGGACACCATCTTGGTGCATGGAGTGTCACCAAGAGGGCACGGGGCCTGCAGTGAGCCGCCGGGCCCCCAGGCGGAGGGGGAATCAGGGGCCAGCAAGGCTGGAGCAACCTGTAAACAGGAGACCGTTAATTGGCCAGCTCCAGTAGGCACTTAATTCTGGATGAGTAAATTAAGCCTTCACATGCACAGAACTGGCTCTGCCTAGAAGCACTGGTACCAGCCCCCACTCTGAAGTTGCTGGGAACACTACAACCTCCCTGGGGCTTCCGCCTGAATAGAGAGAGCTTCTTCTGGAGGCTTTAGAAATAGGTCAGGTTAGGCTGGAAGGTGGCCATCTCATGGTGGCAGCAAGTAGGGTAATGAGGAGTAGGCGGGAATTCAGAAACCAAACCAAAGCCAATAGTCATCTGAGCTTCATCTTGATAAAGCAGGTTCTTCTCACAATGATCTGCTCACTGTCACCAGTGTCCTGTCAAAAACACGGACCTACTGCCTGGGCAGTCCTGTGAATGACAGAGGTCCTGACCCAATCAAAAGCAGGAAGGAACAGGAATTCCTCACTCAGAGTTCCTCCCCTTACAACATTTCTACAATGTGTGTTGTGCTGGAAGAGCCTCTTTGGCCTCAGGCAATGTCAAGCACTCGGGTAAAATGATGGAGAGATCTGTGATCTGCCACTGAGTTTCTTTGAGCAAATTTCATTTAGTTATTCAACAAATATGCATTGAGCTTTATGCATGTGCCAGAGATTCCCTAGAGGCAGCAATCCAGAGGCAATCTGCTCTCGGAGGTTTATGGTTTAATGGAGCACATGGGTGAGTACCTCTGAGACTCAGTTTCTCCATTTCTGAAATGTGGGTAGCGACACCAACATGGAAACATCATAAATGGCCAGCAACATATGAATGGAATGTATGAACACATTGTGGTATAACCATAAGAACTCTATACAGCAGTGAAAGCAGATGAACTAGAACTACATTTATTAATATGGATAAATAAGTTAAGTAAAAAAAGCAAATTGGAGAAGGATGCATTAGAATGATTATTCATGTAAAAATTATAAATGTGCAAAGCAATAGTAGATTATGGATACATATCTTTGTAGTAACTTAAGCATGGGACTGATATATCAAAGTTAGAAAAGTGATTATCTCTGTAGAGGGAGAGGAACTGGAAGGTGCACTCAGGAGTTTTCAATTGAACCTGAAACATTTTATCTTCTGAGCAAGCTAGTAGGTATACAGACGTTTGTTATATCATTATTTGTGCTTTTGGTATGCCTATAATACATCAAAATAAAAGAGTTTAATACTATGTTGAACCTCCAACAGTAATTAATTACTTAATCTCTGTAACCGTCAATTCTATAGCAGTGTGTATAACCCAAAACGATAGATAACCCTAAGCATGTCTACTTGGATCTGAAACATGCCATTTGATTTCTGAGGGAGGAGGAAGGGCAACTAAAAGTTTTGACTTTCTGATTCTTATTGACGATGATTATTATCAACATTTACTGAGTGTTTGCTAAGTGCCAGACATATAGTAGTACATAGTCACCAAGGATTTTGCATGCATTATTACCACTTTAAGTGAGGATGCTAAAGCTCAGAGAAGTTAAGGAACTTGCCAATCTTACATGACCAGTAAATAGGGGACGCAGAACTCAAATCTAGGTCTGTTTGCCTGAGTGTTCAGCAGTGAGAAGCTGTAACTGGGGAGAAAACTCTTGGGCAACTCAGTATCATTCCTGATTCACTGCCTGACACCGGGCAAGTCCTCATCAACCCCTGTGTCTGGGCCTTCTCTTAAGACTGGACTATGGAGATAGTAATAATCAGCTTCCATCCCAAATGGACTTTTTAATCAAACATGTGCAGATCTTTTTGCAGGTCTTGGAGGGGATGAGTGTCATACAGTTAAGGATAGTGAGAGAACGCAAAGGTCCGCCATGTTGTCCCCACCTGGGTGCCACCCCCTGCCGCTCCCTCTCATGCCCACCTCTTTACTCAGCTTGACCTTCCCAGCTGACATTTCCACCGTCAACGCTGTGAAAGTGGGGTAAGTCCAAAACTGGCTTTTTCATTAGGCTGCTACATTCCAGGTCTAAAATATATTTTTGGTTTTTATTATTTGTCTTTTATTTATGGTTAATATCACAGATAACCTGTGAATACATTTTCATGACAATAAAGCCAATTCTTCCTTAAACACTGTACTGGGTTGCAAATACCAGGCTCGCCTCCCCAGGGGGAACGGTGCTTCCCATTTGGTGCATTTTCTAGTCTTCCTCCAGTCAGCACACATACATGTACACCGATAAAACGTAGTGTGGGGGAATTTACAAAAATTGTGTCATACTATACCTATTACTCTAGAGCTTGGTTTTTCTTTTATTAAGTTTTTATTTTTATCAAAGTTATATGAACACATAATTTAAAGAGCCAGCCAGATCAAGGTTTATCAAGTCAAAACAGCAGTCCCCAGAATCCCCATCCTCATCTCTTTCTCCCCGAGGCAACCACTTGCATTTCTTCCAGCTGGTTCTTTGGGTATTTACTTCCTACCTCTTAACATGCTTGCTGCTTCTTTTCCAGTTTTAGTAATTATCAATTCATTTCCCACAATAAAAGATGAAGTTTGGGTCTCTTTCCAGCTCCCCACCCCCTGCCCATTCTGCCACATACGTTCTTCCCATCCCTTCAACCTCCCAATATACTTAGAGCACTATTTTCATTAAAACAATATTTGGGATACGTGACGATGACTATTATGCAATTCACAGTTGAGTTGTATAGTAAGCTATAATTAAATTCCTTCCCTGCACAACTTTTTGCTTTCTCTAAATTTAATAATTATCTCTTTTCTCTCATTTTCTTCTTTTCCTAAGTATAATTAATTCAATAAACTCAGTGCCAATTGTTTGTATTTTCTCTCAATCTATTCAGATACTCCAGGTAATCTGTCAGTTACATCTTCTTGAAGAATCCCTTCCTGGCGTCTTCTCACCTTCTAATATCTGACTGTTCTCCTTCTCTGCCAGGTGCACAGCTCTCATTATGGGATCTCCCTTCACTATAATCCCTAGAGTTCTCTTTAACTCTCTCCTGTATTGGGTCTCCTATTCCCTAGATCCCTTGTCTTTCTCTTGCTTGGTTCTCTCTCATTTTAATGGAGCACATTCTCTGGCAGGTTCCTGAGAAAGGTATATGGAAAGTAAATTGCTTGAGATCTTCAATGTCTGAAAACGAGTGTATTCCACAGTGACCCTTGATTGGTAGTTTGGGTGGGAATAGAATTCTAGGCATAAATTGCTTCCATTAAAAATTCAGAAAGCATTACTCCATTGTTTTCTAACTTCTAACATTGCTGTTGAGAAATCCAAAGCCTGTTTGCTTCCTGACCCTTTGTGTAAGACAAGTTTGGTTTTCTCTGAAAATGTGTGGGATCATCTTTTTGTAGGCAATTATTGGTATGAAAAACATGAAGTATGCATGTGCCCTCCTAGGTGATCCAGTCTCTCCCGTAGTTGGGTTTGAGCTGTGTTCTTGCCTATGGCCTGAGAGCAGAAGTAGTACATGTCACCTCCACACTAAGGAACTTAAAAGCCAGCATGCTTCCTCCAACCTATTTTCCCCTGCCACAACTACCTCAAGGGACACATGACCAAGGGACATATTTACAAGGTGGAGTGGAACCACCTGAAAAACACTAGACTTTACATAAGCGACAGATAAACTTTGGGTTTGTTAAGTCATTAAGAGTTTTGAGGGTTGTCTGCTTCAGCAGCTGGCATTAATAACCCTGACAAATACAGCAAGTATTCTGGAATTTCACAAGTATGTGCATTGATGTGGATCTATTTTTTTTTTATTTCAGCATATTATGGGGGTACAGATATTTAGGTTATGTATGTTGCCCTTGCCCCCGCCAAGTCCGAGTTTCAAGCGTCTCCATCCTTTGGATGGTGCACATTGCACTCTTTGTGTATGCATATACCCGTCTCCTCCTCCCCCCTCCCCCTTCCCCCTCCCCCCTGACTGACATCCAATAGATGTTATTCTTAAATGTGCACTTATGTGTTGATCAGTTAATACCAATTTGATGGTGAGTACATGTGGTGCTTGTTTTTCCATTCTTGGGATACTTCACTTAGTAGAATGCGTTCCAGCTCCATCTAGGAGAATACAAGAGGTGCTGTATCACCATTGTTTCTTAAAGCTGAATAGTACTCCATGGTATGCATATAACACATTTTATTAATCCACTCATGTATTGATGGACACTTGGGTTGTTTCCACATCTTTGCAATTCTGAATTGTGCTGCTATAAACATTCGGGTGCAGGTGTCTTTCTTATAGAGTATCATTTGTTCTTTTGGGTAGATGCCCAGTAATGGGATTGCTGGATCGAATGGTAGTTCTACTTGTATCTCTTTAAGGTATCTCCATATTACTTTCCACAGAGGTTGCACTAGTTTGCAGTCCCACCAACAGTGTATGAGTGTTCCTATCTCTTCGCATCCGTGACAGATGTGGATCTATTTTTAACCATTGTGTTAGGTACTCATTGGGTCCTGAGGACTCATAGTCTTCAGTTCCAAGAAATTTTATTTCATTGATACTTCCTCCCTTTAGTTTTCTCTGGCTTCTTTCTTGTTTTTTTTTTTATTTCAGCATATTACGGGGTACAAATGTTTAGGTTACATATATTGCCTTTGCCCTACCCAAGTCAGAGCTACAAGCGTGTCCATCCCCCAGACGGTGCGCAGCGCACCCATTACTTGTGTATATACCCATCCCCTCCTTCCCCCATCTGACCAACACCCGGTGAATGTTACTACTATATATACACATAAGTGTTGATCAATTAATACCAATTTGATGATGAGTACATGTAGTGCTTGTTTTTTGATTCTTGTGATACTTCACTTAGTACACTGCGCTCCAGCTCCATCTAGGATAATACAAGAAGTGCTCGTTCACCATTGTTTTTTGTGGCTGAGTAGAACGCCATGGTAAATATATACCACATTTTATTAATCTGGTTTCTTTCTTAAATTCCTATTATTCAGCTACCAAACCTCCTGGATTAGCCCTCTAATTATATATCTTTCACTCCTATTTTTCATTTCTGGCTTTTTGCTATAGTTTCTGAAATATTTCTTCAATTTTATCTTCCAATCTTTCTACCAAATTTTTAACTTCTGCTATCATGTTCTTAACTTTAAAAAGCTCTTTTTCTTAACATAGAAGTCCAGAGATTCTTTTCCAAATTTGATATATACTGTTTATAATTTCTTGCCTTTACTACAAAGATATGTATCCATAATCTATTATTGGTATTTATATTTTAAAACTTTATATGCATAATCATACTAATGTATCGTTCTCCAATTTGCTTTTTTCACTTAATTTATTTAATCCACATTAATAAACATTGTTCCAGTTGATCCATTTTCACTGCCATATAGAATTTTTATGATTATACCACAATGTATTTGTGTGCTCATATATTGTTGGCCATTTACCATGTTTATTGTTGCTGTTACTCACATTTCAGAAATAAGAAAACTGCCTCAGAGATGTACCCACCTGTACGCTCCATTAAACCATAAACTCAGAGCACAGATCCTCTCTGGATTGCTGCCTCTAGGGAATCTCTGGCACATGCCTGAAGCTCAATACATACTTGTTGAATGACTGAATAAAGTTTGCTCAGAGATCCTTAGTGTCAGATCCAGTCCCAGAACACAGATTCCTCCTTTCTATTTTACCTGAGTGCCTGACATTCCTGAAGCCAAGGAGTCTTGTCCGGGTCAACACACATTGCAGAAAAGTTGTAAGGTGGGGGATTCTGAGTTAGGACTATTTAAAAACTCCATTATGTGAATTTGTCAGTCTTCCTTTAGTTCTATCAATTTTTATTTCTTAAATTTTAAAACTCTGCTATTAAGTGAATACTCATGATTGTTATGTTTTCCCGTTGAATTCATTATAAGGCCCTCATTTTATCATTACGAAATGACTCCCTTTTCTCTGATTATATATCTTCCCTTGGAATCTATTCATACGTCTTCCTCTGTGAAGTTCCTGTTAAAATCTTTATTGGGTTGTTTGTGTTTTTATTGTAGAATTCTAGGAATTCTTTATATATTTCATTTAGAAGTCCTTTGTCAGATACACGTGAGACAAATACTTCCTTCCAGTATGTGGCTTCCCTTTTTCATTTTCTTAACAGTGACAAAGAGCAAAAGTTTTTAATGTTTATGAAGACTAAGTAATTTTTAACAATTTTTATGGTCCACAGGTATTTTTTGTTTTATCCATAAAATTTTTTGCTTACCCCAAGTTTGCAAAGATTTTTCTCCTATTTTCTCTTCTATAGTTTTAGCTTTTACTTTTATAGCTATGATTCATTTCAAGATAGTATTTGTATAAAGAATGAGCTAAATCCTGAGGTTCCTTATTTTCAAATGGATAGCCAATTATTCCAACACCATTGTTGAAAAGACTATCTTATTCCCATTGAATTACCTTAGCACCTTTAGTGAAAATTGATTGACCATATATGTGTGGGTCTGTTTCTAAATTCTCTATTTTGGCCCATTGATATCTTTACATCGATATCACACTGTCTTATTTTCTGTAGCTTCATAGTAAGTATTAAAATCAAGTAGTTTAATCCTCTGAATTTCTTTCCCTTTTAAAAATTATTTTGGCCTAAGTCCTTTGCTGTTCAATAAAATATTAGAATTAGAATCTACAATTTTTGGCAAAAAACTTGCTGGGATTTTGTTGGGATTTCATTGCATCTGTGGACCAATTTAGGGAGAACTGCCATTTTAGCAATATTGAGTCATCTGATCCAAGAACACAGTTTATCTCTCCATTTATTTAGGTCTTCTTTAATTTCACTCAACAATGCTTTATAGTCTACATTGTGCAGGTCTGGCCTATACCTGTTAAATTTACCCCTAAGTATTTCAAATTTGATGTTGTTATAAATTATAAAGTTTTTAAAATTCATTTTCTAATTTCATAACTAGTGTATAGAATTATAATTAATTTTTATATGTTAACTTTTTAATCCTGTGACCTTGCTAAACTCACTTATTACTCATGCCAATGTTTTTGTAAATTCCTTAGGATTTTTCATATACAAGATTGTGTCATGTGTGGCTCACAGTAAAATGTCGAAAAGAAGTAGTGAGGATAAACATTTTTCCTTGTTTATGACATCAAGGGGGAAATCCTGTCTTTCTTCTATTAAATATTATGTCAGCTGTAGGTTTTTTGTAGATGCCATTCATTAGGTTGTTTGGTTTTGTAAGAAATTGCCATACTCTTTCCAAAATTACTGTACCATTTTACATTCCCAGCAGCAACGTATAAGCGATCTATAGCAGCAGTCCCCGATGTTTTTGACACCAGGGACCGGTTTCATGGAAGACAATTTTTTCACGGACAGTAGGGGCTGGGTGGAGGGGTGGTTTGGGGATGATTCGAGAGCATTACGTTTATTGTGCAGTCAAACCTCTCTGCTAATGATAATCTATATCTGCAGCCACTCCCCAGGGCTAGCATCACCACCTCAGCTCCACCTCAGATCATCAGGCATTAGATTCTCACAAGGAGCGTGCAACCTAGATCCCTCGCGTGCGCAGTTTACAGTAGGGTTCACACTCTTATGATGATGGGGAGAGGCTGTAAATACAGACGAAGCTTCACTTGCTCCCTCGCTGCTCACCTCCTGCTGTTCTATCCAGTGTCTAACAGACCACGGATCTGTAGCATATATTTTCCATCCTTTTACTTTTAACCTATTTTTTAAGTGGGTTCCTTTTCAACAGCATGTAGTCAGACCTTGTATTCTTATCTAGTCTTACAGTCTCTGCTTTTTAACTGGATTGTTTGTGCCACTTACATTCAGTGTGTAGGAATGAGGGGAAACTTGCCCTTTCCCCTGACGGTTCGGTGAAAGATCAACTCACAATTCAGGCAGATTAATAAGAGAAAGGTTTACTTACCATGAGCATAGGGAGATTCACATAGTGATTACCCAATATCCCAATGAAGTTCAGGTATTTTTATACATGCTTTTTAGAGTGGAGGGGGAAAATGAGGAGTATAGGTAATTCTGGTTAGGGGCAATAAACAGGTTGCTAGGGAGGAAGAAAGGATGGGGGAAACAGATTGACATGTAAATTAACCTGAAAGACAGGTATTATGTTTTAAATGCTTGGGCCAGAATGTTCAGTGGCATTCTGCAATATATTGAGATAAGGGGGGGGGGGGAGGGAAGTGAATTCCCCCTTTGATCTTTTGATTGGTTTATGCAGATAAAGCGAAAGCCCCCTCCAATGCTTTCTTGATCTCCAGGGGTCTGCAATTCAAAATACTCTGTACCAAGGAGTCATGTTTTGGGGTGAAATTTCCTGAGCTCCTTCAAATGCAAATATTGATATGGTTGGGTGTCAGTCTACCATCTTGATATTTATTTTCCATTAGACTGCTTGATATTATTTTACCTGTCACTAAGGCACTATTCTCTTTTCTTAAATTCATTTTTTTTTTTTTGTCTCCATGCTTTAGATTAGATAGTTTCTGTGGAATGTTTTCAAGTTCCTTGATGTTTCTTCCTGCTGTGTCTTATCTTATGAAAATGAAATCCTATTCAGTGAACTTTCATTTCAGATGTTACATTTTTGCATTTTAAAAGTATCATTTGGGAGTGCACAGAGGGACAACCAGGTGAAGAGACAGCAAGAGCATAGCTGTCTGCAAGCCAAGGAGAGAGGCCTCAGAAAAACCCAACACTGCCAGCACCCTGATCTTGGACTTCCAGTCTCCAGAACTGTGAGAGTATAAATTTCTGTTGTTTAAGTCACCCAGTCTGTGATATTTTGTTATGGCAGCCCTAGCAGAGTAATACACTCCCTAAAAAGAATGAGCCTAATAATATCCAAAGTGTTCCCTCCTAATTTAAGAAAATTAGGAGGCTTCTCTTTTTGCTATATGACAACATCCAGATTACAGTCAGTCCATCAAAAGGAACTGTCTATGAACACCGAGAATAGCATGGTGAGTTTTTACATAGGAATCACTTTCTCCTATTGAGGATACTTCTGTTATCCATTTGTGCTCTTAGGAGAAACGTGTTTTGATACCTGCTTGATAATCCTTCTAAGATGCAAATATAATTGTTATAATGCAAAAAATAAATAAATAAAGTATCATTTGGCTGTTTTTGTACTATTTAATATTTCTCTTCTCGTTATTTTTTTTATCGAAATAGTTGAATATATTTGTAAGAGCTGTTTTAGCATGTCTGTCTGCTATTTCCATTATCATTTTTATTTTGGGTTCATTTCTGTTGACTGCCTTTACTCCTTGTTATTGATCACATTTTTCCTTTTCTTGTCATGTCTAGAAATATTTAATCTCTTGTTAGGTATTATTAATTTTATGTTGTCCAGTGTCTTGATCAGTTGCCATTTTAAAAAATAGAAGTAGGCTTTATTTTTGCAGGAAAGTAAATAATTTTCAGGTGATCTTGATTTTTTTTCAGAGCTTATTTTTAAGCTTTTTATTAGTGTGAGTCTAGAATAGGACTTTTTTCTAGAGATATTTTCACCTTACTAATGAGGTGTGACCCTTTAGGAGTCTCTCTTTTGTGCCCTGAGTGATTAACAAGGACTCTGTATTCTGGCCAGTTGGAACACAATTGTCTCCCAGTCCTGTGTGAGATCTAGTCATTGCTCAGTTTATGGTTTCACCAGCTGTCTTTGCTGATCCTTGTGGAACTGCACTCTACACAGCTTAGTGTTCAGCAAAGACTCAGCTGGACATCTGTTCAGATTTCTGGATCTTTTTCTGTTTCGCTTCTTCCTCTACAGAACTTTGTCCCACAAGTTCCAGCTACCTCAGCCTCCCTGCACTCTGAACTCTGTGTCGTCACCCAGCAAGACTACTATATTCTGCTTTGGATACTCCTCTCCGTACTTTGGTTTAGAATGTGCCTTCAAGCAGAAAGCCAGGCCTGTCATAGATAGAGTTCTCCGAATGTATTTGCCTTCTTTCAGGAATTACAGGCTTATGCTGACTGTTGTCCATTGTTTCATATATTTGTTCAGTTTTCTAGTTGTTTATAGTGGGAAGGAGGTGAGTCTAGTTCTGTTTTATGTATTTATTTATTTATTTATTTCATTAATTTATAAATAGATTTGGATGAAAATTCAAACTGAACATGTATCCAGATAAGCTGAATTTAAAAATCAAAGAATAAATAGAGACAAACTGTACTTATTTTTTTCCTTTTGTTTTTTTAAACAGGACATGACTAGGGACTCACTGTAGTTATTTTTTAAAGTACCTCTTCTGTTCAAGTGGCAAAATGAATTGGACTTGAATTATACGATAGAAATATTTGTCTAGTGTGTTAGAAAATAAAATCAACTACGAAATTGCCACGCATATTTTTTGTGGAAAATTTTTCAGATGTGTAATTTAAAAATACTGTTTGATCTGATTCATGTTGTTTAAAAGCAGCATAGGAGAGTGCACTCCCAGTAATGATAGAGTAGCTTGCATTGCATAACCTTCCTACAGATAACAATGATACACTCTGAGTAAAATGTTGAAATAAAAAAATTATTTATTTCCCAATGTTTTGTGTAACCAACATGTTTCTGGTTTTTTGAGTCAACTAGCCTTGAAAACAACTTAATCTTTGTTAAGACTGAGAATTACAAAGCTGACATTATGCAAATGATGAGGAAAATTTGGCTCTTAGGACCTTGTAGGGAAAAAGAGATTATCATAAGAATAGACAAGATAGGAATTATTTCACAAGTCTCTGGACTATATTACCTTTTGTTTCTATAAAGTCATTGTCCTCATACCTGAGGAAGAGTGGATAACTGTTCCCGCACTGTTGGCCTGTTTCCTCGTGGATTAACCCAAATAATCCTAGCAGCTTCTGCCCCCAGGCAAATAACTGCACCAACTAGAATGAGTTCTTGCAAACTACTTTGTCCCTTGGACCTAAATTTTTTAGCATGCCGTATCCCTCATTTTAGTCACACCAAAGTGCACTTAATTTATGTCCTGGCTGAGCATGATGTAGGACCCAGAAATCTAAGCACATGCAGTCTCTGTTGTCAAAGCAGACAACATCATGTCAAAGAAATACAGACAAGTCAGCTTAAACATTGAACGATGATTCCTTTAAGTCTGTGGTCTACTGTGTCTACATGATGCCAAACATCTGGATGAAAGATGAAACATTCAGTCAGGAAGCTTGCTGTTCTTCCAGATAATTGAATAGACTTTTATGTGAATTGTATAAGCCCGGCAATTATAATAGTTATACCAACTTATATTTATATAGAATGATTTACAACTGCAAAGAATGTATGTGTGTGTGTGTATGTGTGTGTGTGTATGTAAAGCCTCATTCAATTAGCATATCTTTATGGAGTGGGCTTAATTATCCCATTTTACAGATAAGGAATTTGAGAGCCTTTATTAGGCATGTATTGATCTCATATTTTGTGCCAGATGCAAGGCCTATAAAAGAGAAATAAAACAATCCCTGTCTTAAAGATGCTCGCAGCCCTGGGAGGAGCTCAAAGTTGAACGAACCTGACTTGCCCAAGGTCACACAACTAGTAACTGTCAGATCTGGGACTGCGGCCAACTCTTCTGGCACCAAATGCCTCCCTGTCTTCACAGCTGCCTCCAATAAAGACCACATGCACTTTCAGAGCAATGAGTACAAAGGGGAAGGGGCAGGGAGCCGCTGCGGTTGGAAGGCTTCTATTAACACCAGGATCAGAAATGAAGTACAAATCATTAAAATTACAATTACGAAGACTATGACCAGACATTGGAAAATGATCTTGATGTAATGTTGGGAAAGAGAGAGAGAGAGAGAAACACACGTGGCACATCTACTCTGCTCACTTGATACACATGTGGACAAGCACAGGACGAGGGCCCGGACCAATGAAAACAGCTGGCTTGTTTTCAGGTGGCAGGGTTTTGGCTGAGCTTTCCCATTTTTCTTTCCTTCTTTTTCTAAACTATAAACTATTACTTTATAGTTTTGTCGATGTTGCTAAAATATAAATTATAAGTAGGAAAAAGGGATAACATAGAAATAGTAAGCCTTTTGCAGCCAGAAAAACCTGGATTTCAATCCCAGTTTTGCTAATGACGAGTTGTACGATCTTGGGAAAGTTATTTATCTTCTCTGCACCTTAGTTTCTTTGGAAAAGAATAATGTTGACCTCAAAGGGCTTTGTTTAGAATTAGAGATTATGTATTAGACACTTAGTATACACAAAGCAATCACTCAACCTGTAACTATTTTTATCATCATTATTATCATATAGCGTGAACCAAGAGACGTGTTGAAGGACAGACAGGCATTGCCGGGCTTGCTGCGAGGCACAGGTTTGGCCCATAGTCTGCAGTGGCATCTTGAAGAGAAGGAACAGTAACCTGGAATTATCCTTATCAGCAGCAAAAACAGGTATTGAGCCAAGTCCTATATAAAATGTATAAAACATTACCTTGCCTTTAAGGGATCTGTCATCAATCTCTTTACTCAATAAGCATTTATTAAGCACCTCCTGTAAGTCAGAGACTAAAAGAAGAATGAGTGGTACAAAGATAAATAGGGCTTGGTCCTTAGTGTAGTTCAGTGGGGGAGAAACGACCATGGAAACAGATTAATACAATACAGTGTGGAGAAGGCGGCTGTAGGGTTAGGCATTTGGGAACCTAGATAGATAAACACCTAATCCCACCTAGTGGGGGAAGAGGAGGGAAGTCTAGGAAGAATTTTTGGAAGGGGTGGCCCCTGAGCTGAGCCTTTTAGTATAAGCAGGAGTCAGCTAGGAAAAAGGGACCGGGTGGAATGGAATAAAGCATCCCAGGCAAAGAGGAAAAACATGCACAACGGCACATTAGAGAATCACAAGCAATGCAGTTTTGCCAGAGCATAGAATTCGAAGCAGAGGATGAGGTTGGAGAGGTGGGTGAGAACCAGCTCAGGTAAGGTTTTATACGCTTTATCCATGGAGCAGCGAAGGATTTGAAGCTGAGGAGACAGGAGTTAAGGCAGTCAGACTTACATTGTCTGAAGACAGACCCTCTGGAGCCTGGTGGAGAAAAGACACGAATGGGACAAGCCTGGCTGCAGTTAGGGGTCACCTCTAAGGGTTCAGCAGAAAGAAGAGTCTAGACTAGGACAGTGATAATGGGGATGGAGAGGAGAGAGATGGAAACCAGATGGCAGGACCATCTCTAATGATCCCAAGAAGCCAGCGAGAGTAGAAAGGAAACACTTAAAACTTCCAGAGAGCATTTGTTACAGACACAGTCTGGAAAAGCTTCAGGGAGGAGGATAGACAGGAGCAGCCCTTTAAAGAAGAGGGGGGCACAGGTGGAGAAGAGGAGTGGATCCCAGGCAGAGGGGATAGAACTGACAAAGCCAAAGAAGGAGCAATTTTTAAGTTGCGTTCACAGAAGAAGTGGGTTAGTTGGCAGTGAGAGGGGTGGTCTTTGTCATGCCGTCTACATTGTGAATTCTCATCCCGCTCACAGGGAAAGCATTTGCAGCAGGGTAGATTATATTTTCTCCACCACACCCCCACCTTTCCTGAGGCTAGACTTTATAAAGGGAGGCTACAGTGAGCTCGAGGTGGAAAAAGATTCAGAAATTCTTCAAGATTACAATCCAGAAAAGGTAAGACAGAGTCGCTCCTGACAGCATGGAAGGTCCAGTGGTTTTATGGTGACTCCAAGCTATGACCAGTCAAGGACAGAGCCTCTTTGTCTGCACCATTCACATCCCTCCCTGCCCACCAGCAGCAGGCAGAAGTGATTGGCTGGCACCTGTGCCAAAGAGAAGGAAGGGTGGGGAGGAAAGCGTTAAAATGACCAATCAGTTGGGGGTCCAGGCGGCGGATGGGGAGGATATACAGTGTCCAAAAGTGAGAGACGTCCTTACCAACCTGGATGTCATAGGGTGCTCCAAGGGCTAGAACAAAGGTCAGCAAACTTTTTCTGGAACAGGCCAGATCATAAATATCTTAGGCTTTGTGGGACACCCGTCTCTGTCTCAACTACTCAACTCTACTGTTGTGGAAAAAAGCAGTTGTAGACAATAAATAAATAAGCATATCTATGTTTCAGTAAAATGTTATTTATGGACACTGAGATTTGAATTTCATAAAATGTTTACATTGCAAAATATTCTTTTTTGATTTTTTAAAACCATTTATATACAAATGTAAAAATTATTTGTAGCTCACATACAAAAATAAGCAGCAGGCTGGATTTAGCAAGTAGAGTATAATTTGCCATCTCTGGTTTAGAAAAAGGATCTCACGACACATGAGGAGCCAGGATGGGTCACTGAGCAGACAGGAGCTGCTCCCACACTTCTGTGAAATCCGTATGAGATGGAAGTTGGACTGACATTGAAGAAAAGAACTGTTTTCTGTGCTTTTCTAGATTGCACGGGTACTTCCCTGGATAACAGTAAGTTGTTTAGTGAGGGACTACATCACATCTTCTCCACAATAAAGGAGTAGGGATGGGGTTTTACATGGCTTCTGTATTAATTAAATTTTACAATACTGCTTCCTGTGTTTCTATAAACTGTATCTAAATTAAAGCCCTCAAAAAAACCAAATAAATGGCCGGGCGTGGTGGCTCACGCCTGTAATCCTAGCACTCTGGGAGGCCGAGGCGGGCGGATCGTTCTGAGCTCAGGAGTTCGAGACCAGCCTGAGCAAGAGCGAGACCCTGTCTCTACCAAAAATAGAAAGAAATTAATTGGACAGCTAAAAATATATATAGAAAAAATTAGCCGGGCATGGTGGCGCATGCCTGTAGTCCCAGCTACT